>JBBCBC010000020.1:31536853-31811550 GCA_037126765.1 Stenogyne calaminthoides | reverse complement strand
CTTTGAACATTCGACCTTAGAAATGGAGGATCTTTTTTCAACGAGTTGAACAACGTGGAGAAGAAGCCATTTGGCCAGGAAAGAGCTTTACGAACAAAATGGGTGTTGTCGAGAAGTGGTTCAAAGGTAGATAAGATAACTTCTTCTTGATTGGAAAAGACTTGACGAGAAGATCAAATCGATAGTCTTGGTGATAAAGAAACTATCGAAGAGGAGAGACCCCATTTGAAAGGTAGAAGGAGAGGGAAATAAGCGAAGTGAAACTTCCCAACCTACAATACAAACCCGGATCAAGGAGGTGCAATTAAGCATTGAAGAAAGAAGACGAAAGCCAAATGAAGCGAATTATTGAGGAAGAAAGAAAGAAACTAAAGACCTTGTGTACCCCAGATATGTTAGAAAAGAAAAGAAAGAAAGCTGTGACAAGGATGTTGCTTGGAAGAAAGCCATACCGGCCCCAATGAAGGATATTACGGTCTCAAAAAAAGGAATGGTGGGAATGGACAAGATTAGAGAATTTTGAACTGAATATATATACGTATATAATAACAAAATATTATACGAAAAAAAAAAAAAAATTCAACAAAAAAAATTATTACAAATTTTTTGAACTAAATCTATTTTATACATATATAATAACAAATATTATACAAAAAAAAAAAAATTCAACAAAAAATTATTACAAATTTATCGCAAAATTTTAAAGTGGCATATTAATGATTAATAATATAAAATGTTATATTTTTGTAGTTGATATGGATATATATATTTTTTAAAACGAGTTATCATTCCATCTTTTTTAGATTGCTCACTTACGATTTTTGACCACGGGTTTTGATAAGGAAATTCTTTATTAATATTTGAAGGTAATAAAATAGCTTTTTTGATAAGGGGTATTTTGTCAATTTTAGTGAATAAGATAAAAACTAAGTTAATTTTGTATGTAATTATTAGTGATATGTGATGTAATTTAGTGATGTTTGTAAGGGTAGCATATGGTATATAGTTACTTTATTATTATTTTGAGTATGTGCAATCTAAAAAATTTGAAGTATTGTGTATATATAAAATTATAATTTATCATATTTATTTGTATGATAATTGCATGATATTGAATTTAAATTGATTAGTCATGTAAGGTCCGAGCAGGTTTTGCATGAAGCCCAGAGGAGGGGTGAATGAACCGAAAACTTGTCTGATCGGTGTAAAGTGTGCGATTCTTTGATCGAGGTGTGAAATCGGTTTAGTGATAACCAACTCTTGTCCGCTGAAAGGCCAGTCGATTCGTAACTCGATTTAGTGTGTCGCGGAAAGCTTAAAGTTTTACAATGTGAAAAACAGTTTTTGATGTCAGTTCCAAGTTAATCTTTATCAGTTGGTGAGAGTGTCAGGATTTGATCGAATCGAAGCTTGGTGCTAGCCATCTCAACTTGGAATATGTATATCGCTTTAAAGGTTGTGTGCGATTGTGTAATGGGTTAATCAAAAGCGGTAGAGCACCTGAAGATTTATAGTGGTTCGGACAAACCAGACCTACGTCCACTCTTCCCTATCACAAAGGGCACCTACTTAACCAAGCGGACTTTGTTGTTTTATGTGTAAGTCAACACAGGTACACCAACTAGATGTTTAGGGTTCACACTCAACGGCCGATCCCGGAGATGAAATAAAACCCTAGTCTGAAATCTTCTTAAACAAGAAACGCTTTGGTAATTAGATTGTTTTTGGTTCCCAACTATGAAATCTTTTTCTTAGCATTATAGCGTGACCCTAGCATTAGATGAAAAAGATTTCTATGCTAGAAAACTTATGGGATGAACACTTAAATAAAATTAATCTTAACGTTACCGTGTTCTTGTGCGAGGAAATCTGATAATAGCTTGAAACCTTGATTGTTCGGCGTTTCCGTTGTTTCACTCGAAGTGTGATCCCTTGTTATAGACCTTGAAATCAAGAACCGTTGGAAACGAATTTGAATTTGGGCTATATTTAATTAAACTTCTGCGAGCTTGATGTAGCGATGCTTGAGGAGCGGCATGGCCAAAGCGTGAATCTGTATTTTATGTAGCGTTACGAAGGTAGCATCAAATCCGCAATTAAGGCTCGATCATCGTGTCTTGTTCTTGTGGATAGCAGACTCACTTTTGGGTGTTTTGTTCTTCCAACTAAGGTTGACATTCTTCTTCGGATCATAGGCGTATGATTAGGTGAAACTGCTCGATTTTCACGCGGTGGTATTTGATCGTCGAGCCCCGTCAGTCTGCGATAAGAGTCTTACGGTGCCGGTTGACTTGAAAGCTATTCATGGAACCGGTTGATGTAGATCTACAGTGCGATGCTTCTAGAAGACATAGATCTTGAAGTAATGGAAGTTTGGGCTTTATGACTTGGTGAGATATCTAAAAGATCAGATCGATACGTCTTCTTATTCTTGTCTTGCATTACGGCACATCGGGATGTCAGTTTGTCCTTTGAGTCTTGAGATCGACCTATACATATTGGTTCCCCCTCAATATGTGACCTATCTATTTCATCGGTTATTCTATACAATCATTATCAAGCCCCAGTATTCCTATAAAAGTTAATATAAACCCATGTTGATGAAACTAGGTCATTTGGTCTGTCCATGTGTTTTTGGTTTCATCAAAACTATAAATTTCCCAACAATTTCCCCTTTTTTATTAAAACAAAACACTTTGAAAACCAAATGGAGTTGATAAAAATTACGACGATTAGAGCATATAATCCAAGAAGACAATGAGACTTTGTCTTAGGATCGAGAAAATAAACTTTTCGTTAAAAAATGTTGATTACGTGTTTACATCGAAAAAGTTTGTAAATAAGAAACAGTGATCTGATGAGTCATACGATTCTTCACTCTTTTAAACTATATCTATACGGCATCTCTCTTTTGATCTTGGTATGTTGAAAAAATCGATAAAGTTTCCATTGACATCATCGGTCTGCGAGGATCGATTATATCTTCGTTTTTGCGGAGGATGTCAAAATAGAATCTTTTGAAATGCCCGATCATCCAAATGAGCCATCTGCCTTCTTGAGTAATTCATCAGATCATACTCTTGGCGAGATATTTTTTACATTGATAAGTTTAGCCTCATTTCGGATACTTCAAAAAATCAGGGTATTTATTTTCTAATAACGGTTGAAATTCTTCGCTTGGGGAGATTCTTCTTGTGGAACAAGATTAAGAACAAAAAGGCATCGAAGCCATTCCTCGATCTTATTCCATTCCTCAAATTTCTTAGCATCTTGTAATAAGTTTTCGGATATCTCATCAAACTCTTTAGCTGGCGAAACAGGTTTTAAACCTGATTTTTCCGGCCGCCGCTTTCTTCGCTCTCAATCTGAATTTCTTCTTGAGTTTTTACTGCCTCTGCCATTTTTTACGCCCTTCTTTCTTCTTAGCTTTTTAGGCTTCTTACTTCTGCTCTTTGGACATCTTTTGTTGATCCGAGTTTGTGATATCCTCTTTTTTTTTGCTATCGATTGGTTTCCATTACATCCTTCCCCCCCTTTTGGTTTGATCAAAAAAGTAGTGAGTGGAGGTCGAGAAACCAAAATTAGCAATGCGATCATTTGTTGAGATCTGCCTTGAATATACCTTGAGTTTGGCGATTAGATTTTTGAATCTTCGATATCGGCTCGATCTTGGCAATTCCGTAGCGATAGAAGTGTTTTGTCGGTTTCTCAAGTTTCTCTTACATCAATTCTAAGCAGCCGGTGAGCATCGAAAAAAAAAAGCTTGTTGTTAATCCCTGAGTCGATTTGGCATCAACGGTCTTTGTCGATTCGGTATGCCGATGAGAATTGATTTAGGGCCCCGATCTTTGATTTTAATCTGGGAAATAATCATTTCCCTTTGATCTTGTTATTTCTTTGATGGCAACTTTTGCCTTTTGCTCGGTATCGATCCCTCAACTGCTTCTTTCGGGAGATCTTTGAGACAAGATTTGATCTCTCCGAAGTTGATCGATAGTGATGTGTGATGTTGGAATGTTGGGTGTCGCGATGCGATTCGATTTGTTTGTGCCTCGCGTGGTTGGTCATGACTGTGACACGACTCATTATCATCGGCTGTTTCCTGCATCCTTCATGATGGCATAAACGGGGGAGCTTTGTCGGTCTCCGGTTCATCTGTTAACAACCACAGCTTCGCGTGGATCGAGCTTTTGGATTTAGGGATGCTCGGCTCATTTGGTGATCCAGCTTTATGATTTCCTCATGCCGAAATCAAGTACATAAACTCATCCACTTTACGCCCATACGTTCAATAATTATTATAAAAATCTGAAGCTTTTTATCGAAAGGTCTCTCCGGTGAGGATCTCCTGCTTCTCTCTTATGGCGGGATGGGCGACCCGATTAAGAATCTGACTCATCAATTTCTCTTCGATTAGCATTACGATCAATTTCAGTTTATGATCTTTGTTGATCTGGACTCGAATGTCTGTCGAGATCGTTTGATGAGATGTGGAAGGTTTCTGGTTGTGCTTGATAGTCGGAAGTTGGTGATTAAGTTCGACTTGCGAGTTCCTTCGTAGGCAGTCTTCAGTTCCCATCGGGATAAGCTTTACGGTTCTCGGTGTCACGATTTAGGATTTGAGCGGGCAGGTGGGAGAATAGGAGACATACTCGTGACCATTAGTCTGAGTGGTGAATCAGCTCGAGCTTGGGAAGAAATCGTCGGCTTGTGGCTTCTTCCCGGAATGATCTGGCGAACTCTCGGCAGAAACCTGCCCGTCGATTTTCACCTGATTTTGTGTTATGGTGATCTGGCGCTCTTTCTTCATCGACTCATCTTCAAGCATCGAGTCATGGAAGCATGCGCCTTCTTGTTACTCTTCTCCACCAGGCCTTCACGGTTTTTTTTCTTCTACGAGGGCATCTGGTGTAGATGAAGTTCTTTCCTTGCTTTTTCCTTTCTTTGACTTTAGGGGGGGTTGGCATATCATCGTCTGGTGGCCCAAAGATGGGTGAAGTGGCTGTAGAAAAAGGCCTTATAGGACTTTCCGATCAATCTGTTCCCCATTCTGACGTTAGGCGGTTTATCTTTCCTGTCGCTACGCAACCTTGTTGAGATTCATGATCTTTTTTCTTGAATATCTGCCTCGGTTCATTGACTCCAATTTCTCATGTTCTTGGGCGGAAATGGCCTTGAGGAACGTGCCAATTGATGTTCTTGGCCATCAATTATTGCGGCCATCTTGTACATTTACAGCGGATGTAAGAGGGCATGCAGGGGGAATCGGCTCACCCATAATTGTTTTTGACAATAATATGTCAAACAACGATCGGTATTCCTCTTGAGCATTAACTTTGACAAAACACGGCCGTATGATGTTTGTATCGGCCTCTCTCTGAAAAACTCTTTTTTGATCGTCTCATTTCTTCTCCTGTAATGGCTGGATGAATCCGTCCTTTGGTAGGGTGAGCAGGCGAGTTATATCATCGAAATGCGTCGATTTCTTCTCGGGATTGTTGGCGAGGCCGGTTCATTTCACGAACGTCCGTATCACTCTTAAATTCCTTAGGAATTCTAGTGCTTCATCTTGCATCCTTTGGATTGGATGAAAGCGGTGAAAATTTCTCAAAACTTTTAGCGAAATTTGCTCGACCTCCATGGATTCCGGATCTGAGTGATATTAGGCTATGCGAACTTATCATCCACAATCTTTGTTGCGATTCATATAGTATTGCACATTATCTTTCCCCCATTCCGTGGGTGGCCATCTACAAAGGGATGGACCCGAATTAGAGTTGTGCATATATATAAGAACATCACATATCACGAAACCAAAAACAATAAAGCATAACCTGGATAAAGCATTTAAGATCAATGGATTTTTTTTTAAAAAAATACATCAAATAAACATAAATTACGGTCCCGTTTTTGGGAAAAGATGATTTTTGAAACTTAGGAAAAAGACACTTTTGAATCTGAAAAATGTCTGGAGTTTTCGGAGAATAAATACAAGTTTGTGAAATGGAAAACTACTGGTATGGACTTTGATGAACTTTATAAAGGCGAGGAGGAAAAAAGAAAAGATTTGGAAGATCAACCGTTTTGAAAAAGATTAAGCGCTCGGATTAAGTGGTTTTTGATCGTAGGAAGTCGGGAAAAGCACGTCAAAAACCTTTGGATTTAAAAGCACATTTAGTAGCGGTTAATACATGTTCCCCGTCCGCATTAAATGATTTGCGGGGAATCGTCACAAGGATAATGGAGTGCGTAAAGGCAAATAATATCGAGATAAGATCCGATAAATAAGCAAAACGAGAAAAGGCGTGTCGGTTGGTGATATTGTAATGATCAATACCACTTCATCCATGTTGATTTCACTTGTTGATCTTAGTATGCTGCCTAAGCCTTAAAATTTCAATGATCCTTTTTAAGCGATCTTCTTTCAACTTTGCATCGATTTGTTGAAGTTTCAAGCTTAAGCGATCTTCCTTGAATCGTCGATTTCCTTGATCCTCGTGATGGGTTGAAGTTCCCCTTCAAGCTGATATTTATCATTTTCCCATATGGGCGATATGCTCTGATTTGTTGAGTTTCAAGCTCGGTGATCTTCCTCATCGTCCGACCGTATGTGTCAGTTTTAGGTTGACCCCTTTCGATTCTTCTCGGATCAAGCCAATTCTTGGGATAAAGTGTTACATAACTTTAGTAAGGAAGTGGTAACCTATTCACTAAGTTGGCCTTGATTTGACATCTTGTCATTATAGTGCAGATCTTTCGATATGTCAATCCGTATGTAAATTTCTCCAATTGTCGATCAGCGTGATTTCTACCATTTGTCCTTTTAGTGCGATTTCTCTAAAGGTTTGAGAACTTCGAATTTGCATTTGCGCCCTTGGCAGTCTTCTATAAATTGGACGATTGTTTTACACAACATAACCCATTCACCATACTTATCTTTCTTTGTAAATCATGCTTTTACGGTGAACCCTTATTTCCGGTGAAACTTCAAATAAACACCTTTACCCTTTTTCAATGATTTGAACTTCTCGAATCAACCTGTGTCACTTATCACTTTGTTAGTTCGTCATCCGAAGATTTCACATACAATCGTTGCCAAAACTTCTCTACCACCGGTAATGATTTCTGTTATCTTCATAAGCGAAACACTCTCTAACCGTATGCACCTTGTGTGTCTGTCGAGATAGCGTAACCGCATCAAGACTCAATTGAAAATGAACATATGAGTTTGATATGCAGTGCGCATCGGACCAATTTGATGCCGTATATCAACTCGCCCATTTATTTGGAGACCCTTGACTCTTTCTTAGGGCTCTGGCTTAAAAAAAATCCTATCAAGGCATTGTCGCTCCTTGGTTTTAGCCATTTGGCGGCTTTAGGATTTCTTTAAAAGCCTCTCTCCATGCCCTTGTTAAGTGGGGGAAAATGAGAGCATCGATTTAAAATCTCTCTCTCTCCACTTTCAAGGAGTTAGGATGAAAGGATTTAAGTGTTAAGGTTTTGAGGTTTAGGGTTTAGGGTTTGTGTCTTGACCTCAAAGGTCCTCTTGTACTTGTATCTTGTAATGTAAGCACCTTGGTCTTTATTAATGAAAATTTACATTATTTCATTGTTGTGTAAAATTCATATCCTTATGCGATTTTAAGCTTTAATCTTGTAAAATCTTGTTGAATTTCACAATCGACTTACAAAAGTATAAGCGAAACAGTTGTCGAGGATAATCCTTTAAGCGATCAGTTCATTTAATCGATAAACTTTTAAATCGATCGATACCTTCTCATATCCAGTTCCCAGGTGATCTTACGATCGATTGAGATACCAAATTCAAGCGATTTCACTTAGGCCCGATTAGTTTCTTAACGGTGGTTACGGAGATCATTCCATCAAACATTTTAGGTGCATTTTCTCCAAGATCGAAGCCTAGCTTCATTGCATAATTCTCTGAATCGATCTCGGTCTAGTGGCTTGATTAGAATATCGACTTTTAAAATATGCTCGGTATGAATATTTTCCATTACGATATTCTTAACTTTCAACATGATCTCTTATAAAATGGTGCACGACATCCACAGCGCTTGCATCTTGTATGTAGAAACAGGATTAGAATGATTGCGATAGCACTATTCTTTGTCACGGAAAATAGGTACATTCTTGGTTTTCAATGTTATAATCCTCGGTGGCGACTAAGCGGGCGGGTTAAGGAACAACTGACTTCTGCAATGACGTATATTACCTTGATTAGTAGATGTTGCAAGCCCGATATGCCTTCTTTGAAAACCGAGATGGGTTTACTTCCTAAAATGACAAGTTCCTGGGGTGGATTACACATCAATCTTGCAACCTCCATAATCGAATCGAATACCCACTAAGCTCTAGATTATCATCGATGGGTAAATAAACCCAAGGTTCTTGTCCCTTGAATGTAGAATCTTGACTTAGGCTAACTTCTAGGTGACTTATCATTGGTTTGCGCGAAATCGCATACATACCCTCTGCGAAGGTTATATCTACGGTGCTATTTGGCGATCGGTATAGTAGAGATCAATGAGCCTTGTATTCATATTACGATTTGTTTTGACCATATAAATACGGATCCATCTTGAATCGACCATCATAGGAATTTATTTCCTTTAATTTTGAACTCAAACTTAGCCATAAATTCTAGTGTACTTTGCTGGCGGATGAATATCCCATACGTACTTTACTTTACTTGAAGACCCGAAATGTAATTCATCGACCCATCATGGACATCTCGAATTTCCTTGCATCGGTTTGCTTTGAATCTTTCATAGACTTTTGTTGGGAGATCAGAAGATGATGTAGATCACGTCATCTGAACCATGAAATATCTTTTTCATCTTCTATGCAGATAAGGTTATGTCCCTTTGTTCCTTTAGTGAACCACTTTTCGATCAAAAAGGGAAGAGTGTATCATATGCAAGCGAGGCGCATTTGAGCCGTAGAGCTTTTCTTAAACAATACACTGGTTGCCTTTTCAAAGCACAGGAGGTTGTTAGGCATAAACTTCCCTGCTAGTACCCGTTTAAGCGCTCTTCGTCAAAAGCGATACCGCGATGAACCCTCATGGGAAGCATATGCAGCTTATTGGCGAATATATGCTTCTAAATGACGGCGGGTGCAAAAGTCTCATCATAATCAATTTCCTTACGATTGTGAATACCCTTAGCAACAAGTCTTGCCTTATTTACGGTGATGGCGTTTTCTCGTCTCTTGTTCTTGAATACCCGCCCGTTACCAATTACGTCTTGATGATTTGATGCATCTGCGGTTCCCAAACTTGATTTCTCTCAGGCTGTTCAAGCTCTCCTGCATGGCTTTAGAATCGGCTTAACGTCTTGTAGAAACTTCACTCTATTGTTGTTGGTTCCTTCATAGGCGGATACTGCCAATACATTGCACTTTCACCAATCGATGTCTAGTTTTAACTTTATCGAGATGGGTCTCCGATATCGGTCGATTGGATGGTTGGTTATCGAGTTCTTACATTACGATTTCGCGTCGGTTTGGAGAACATTATCCGTTTGATAAAATTTCATTCTTAGCGATTGGGAGTAGTGCGAGTTATGATCCGCCAATAAGAACAAGTCTCGGTGATGTTGGACTCATCATGTCTGCGATGTACATTCGTGGGAACTTCGAATGTTCCCCCCGAACCGGATAGTTTCGGTTAATCTTTATCTCAATTTATCGAACTTCTTCTGCGGCGAGTTTTTTTACCTTAGGATCCCCGAATGATCTGGTGAATCGACTAGATGCGGAATGTATCTTTGATACGGTTTACGATTCTTTTTCATGATCATTAGTGATCCATTTTTAGCATCGGTACTTGTTGATCAGTCATCTTCATTGGTCATTTCTCTTGATCGGGAAGATGCTTCATCGAAGACTACATGGGGTGTTTCTTCCACAAGTAAGGTTAAATGCATTGTAGACCACGAAAGCCTTGCTAGATAAGGAATATCTAAGAATATACCCTCATCGACTTGGCCTCAAAAGTCTTCAGGCGACTCTTCCCATTGTTGTGTATGAAACAACACCCAAAAGCATGGAAATAAGAACCACGAGGTTTACGTCCTTCCAAGTTCATAGGGTGTTTGTAGTGAGCCTAAGTCGGAAGACGCCTCTGATACGAGTATGGCATGCGATTGTTGATTATACCTTGAGAAAGCGGCTTGGTATTGCATGTTCTGACCCTAACATCGTGCGGCGAAACCTTTGAGAGTTCTGTTCCTCTCGTTCTGCTACTCCATTTTGTTGTGGCGTCCTTGCGGTGATGTTTCATCTTTGTATACCAAACTTAGAGCAAAATCGGTAATAAAGAGTTGAAAATTCGTACGCCTTACAATCGATTTTTTACTACGGCGCCCTTCTCATTTTGTAGTCTTTTTAGCATTTCGGGTTATCTTAGTTTTATCTCGTTCTTAACTTATGTAAGAATATAACCGGAGTAAACTTGGAATAGTCATCACGATTACGAGTGTATTTCGTCTCCGTTGAGGCCCGGTTGTGTATGGCGGTCCAAATAGATCCATATAGGCAGTGCGATGATACTCTGTTTGGATCTTGCGATAAAGAAATTCCCTTGAATGAAGCTTTGGCCTTGTTTTCCGCTTGACATCGGTACATATACGATCCTTTGAAAAAATACTTCATTAGGAAGTCCTTCCACTAGGGACATCCTTGCTATCTTGTTAAAGTTTTAAAGTTAGGATGGCTCATTCTTTTGTGCGAACCCAAGCGCACTACTTTGGAACTCTTGACAAATCGAGCATCTTGTTCTTGGGCATTTTATTCCATCGGTGTAGATCGTCCCTTTCCTTGAACCCGATTAGCAAAATCTGTTGAGTGGCTCGATTCTTGATGGTGCATTGGTCGGTCGAACTCTCAACTTCTTGAATCATACATGAGTGTAGAAGCCGATAATAGGTTGTGCTTAGGACCTTGACATACGAGACTCCAGGTTACTTATACATCATCGTTCTCTGGGTTAGAGATCCTTTGGTATAACCAAAGTTATCATCACCGAAAAGAGTACACGCAGACCTTTACATTTCTATGTAAGAGGCGAGGAGGTGCTTGCTTCTTGTCATGTGCCTTGAACATCCACTATCGATGTACCCTGAGATAGTTGCTTGCACACCCTCGCTGTTAGCGGACCCACGCGATCCTGCGGCCGTCGAACTTTAGGTTACCCTTTTGGATTGGGTCTGAGGGGTTAGGATTAGTTTGGGGATCCATACAAAGCGAAACACTTCTATTGTGATCGGTTAGATCGAAGGCTTTGATTTGTCTCCCATACCTATCAACATAATCATATGTCTCTTTATATCTTCTTCTGATTAGTATGATTATTAGTGTGAACCTTGGATGACTTAGAAGACTTGGGATTTATCTTTTTATGTTTGTCTTCTTTTCATCCGGTGTGGATTCTGATGCAATGACCCTAGATTTACGATTATATAAGGGTAATACTTTGCTACCATCAAAAGATTCATATCTTTTACCCCAAAGCATAGGTGGTTTTTTCGGTTTACGAAGCATGCTTATTAGGCGGTGACCTTGATTGGGTCTCAGATTGGACTTCCCTTTTCAGGTTGTCTTTTATGATTCTGATCACATTGATCGAGTTGAGGTCTCTTGAAGAAGCCGGGTTCTTGGTGATTCCTCATTGATGCTTTACGATTGGGGGTCCATTTATTTTCCCCCACAGTTGAAGCACTGCCTTACCTGCTCAAGTGGTCTTTTTTCCTTATTAGATACATGTTTGGCTTTTGGTGTATCTTTGTGAACTTTCGTCGATTACACCTTTTTTGAGATGAATCGATCGGGGCTTTTGAGATGTGGAAGGTTCTCATAGCCAAGTCTCTTCTTGTTGTCGTTGTTCGAAAATAGGCGTTCATGTCTTGAGCGGTTTTAGATGATTTTTGAAAAACCTCTATTTTTTCTTCTACCGATTATCCTCGAGATGATTTTAGACTTTCATGCTTTTGGAGCAGCTCGCCGAATTTTGCTTGCGAGGATTTTTGAAGTCATCGAACTTCTTTTTTTGTTATACCGGTGATCTTTGATCTTGCTTCTCGATCGAAGCTTTAACCGAGAATTTTAAATTTCTCGGTTGCATACGGCGATTTCAGTAATCTAAGTTGAGACTTTCTTTGAGATCATTTTTTAGCTTTATGGTGATTATTTACGGTCTCGGCTTATCATTTTGACTTCCACTATAGCATAAGTGTCTCTTGCATTGGAGATCCTCAAGCGATTGCTCTGCGAGTAGAGCTCTCGATCTCGGCGGTGTCTTTAATGATGCGGGAGTGTAAGCGAAGCAAGCGAGTTTAGGTTACCTCGATTGGTCCTCCTGGCCTCCAGACGGATCTCATCATCGTCTGAAAGAATATCAGATCTTCATTTTTTCATAGAAGTCAACATGCTAGCGTCGGTTGACTTCCTCTGAGAGAATCTCCGAGTCCTCGGAGGATAGGAATGTCAATTCCGTGTATCGGCAACCATTAGCTCTTACGTCCCTATAACGTTGCTCTCTTACATTCCTCTTTTCTTCCCTTTCTCTTGGCGTCGAGTGCAGGCGGTCTGCTATAATTGTGACTTTAACCTACATTTGGAAAGCCGCTCCTTGATCCCGAACCTTTCCTTCGGGGTAAATCAACAAAATGCATATGACTATCGGTGACTTCATTTCGATAGTAGTTTGAGCTTCTTACATCGATTGGTTATCTCTTCCTTTCTCGATCGATTATCTCTTTTCCTTTCATCTCTGTGATCCCTCGATCTTCAGATCGGTTCTTTGGAGATGTTGGCTGATCTCCTATCTCCCCTCGGCTATGTTGATAGTCGCTTATAAACGCTATACTTACCAAGTTGAATAGTTCGACTTCTCAAGCTTCTAATGGCGAAAGCGTCTATTACACTTTGACTCATTATATTCCCCAACGAGGTTCGTTGGCCTTAGTTCTAACTGGCGGTTGCCTTAAAGCAATTGATTTTGAAGTTGAGGCTTAAGCGGAGCACCTCGTCTTCATCGGCTTGTCCTCTTTCAATCCATCCAACTTCGTGGGCTTTAAAGACTCAGAACAAGCTACTTGGCTTCATTTTTTAAATGTCTTGGCAATCCTTGATTCTGGTGACCTTCATGTCCCATTTCTTGGTGAGAGACCTTAGGATTTTTTGTAGTTGATATCTTTATCCGGACATCTCTGCCAAGTTCTCGAAAGCTTGTTTATGGACATTGTAATCCTTCCATCAAGTTAGTTGATGGTTTTAGATTTAAATGACATCTTGGTTTTTTTGAACTTCACGGTTAACATGTGCAACTATCTTTTATCTTGTTCATTTTCCTACATATCTCGACGAGTA
Source organism: Stenogyne calaminthoides (assembly GCA_037126765.1). Classification (NCBI taxonomy): domain Eukaryota; kingdom Viridiplantae; phylum Streptophyta; class Magnoliopsida; order Lamiales; family Lamiaceae; genus Stenogyne; species Stenogyne calaminthoides. The sequence continues at coordinate 31,798,161 of JBBCBC010000020.1, read as the reverse complement.
TCACATTGCTTTTCATGATTTGAGATACTTAATCTTTTCCTTAGTGACCTTATCCATTGTTTTTCATGATAATGTGCCTTGCGATAGTATCTCTAGAGTATCACGATTTCCTTTCCTCTGCATCCATCAAAGGGCTTTTTACTACAAGACTTCAAGGGTAAGAAATCTGGATCTCCTCCAAGCTACTTGGGGTTATTAAGTAGTATATGATGATGGGTCCTCTTTTCGATGACTTCCATCGATACGCCCTTCCGAACCCTAGATGGTTGGACATATATATGGCCCAATCTGCATACTCATCGATTGAGAACCGCCGGATCATGATACATACGAGGTGTTATCCATCTTTGAGTGATTTTGGAAAATGAATGAGTTTTAAAAGCGGTTTTTCAAGATCAGTTCGATCGACCACAAAGATTCTTCCTCAAGAATCGATGATACCTAAAGTCGATGGTCGGTAGAACCAATTTTACTTTCACTTACCACTTGTAGGTCCGAGACGGGTTTTGTGAAAGTCTAGGGGGAGGGTGAATAGACTTACGAAAACTTTTGTGCAAATCGGTGTGAAGTTAACTTTGTCGAGTGTGAGTGAATCGGTTTGGGTTGATAACCAACTTCTTGTCGCTTTGAAATGGTCGATTCGATATATCGATTTAAGCGATGTGTCACGGAAGCTTAAGTTTTGCCGTGTGAAAAACTAGTTTTTGTAAATCCATTCAAAGTTAATATTTTAATCGGTTGGTTGAAGTGTCAAGTTTGATCGGATCGGAAGCTTGGTGCTAAGCCGATCTCAACTTGGAATATGTATCTTGTTAAAAGGTTGTGTGCGATTGTGTGTCAGGTTAATCAAAAGCGGTAAAAACACACAAGATTTATAGTGAAGTTGGGACAAACCCGGACCTCGTCCTCTTCCCTATCACAAGGGCACCTACTTAACCAAGCGGACTTTGTTTATGTATAAGTCCAACCGATTACACCTGTTAGATGTTTAAGAGTTCACGCTCGGCCCGATCCGGTCGGAACTAGAAATCCTAGTCACGAAATCTTGCTAAACAACAACCCTAACTTGGGGGTTTGGGTAAGATTGTTTTTAGTTCCAACTATGAAATCTTTTCTTGCGTATAAGCGACCTAACGGTAGATGAAAAAGATTTCTATCTTTAGAACTTATGGGATGAACATAATAAAAATTAATCTTAGCATTCGTGTTCTTGTGCGGAAATCTCGATATTAAACTGAGCTTCTTGATTATTCCCATTTTTTCGTTGTTTCACTCTGATGTGATCCCATATTTATAGACCTTGAAATCAAAAAAAACCGTTGGAGAGCAATTTGAATTTTCAGGCTATATTTAAATAGACTTCTGGCTTGATGAAAAAATAACGTCTTGAAGCGGCATGGCCAAAAGCGTGAATCGTATTTTGTAGCCGAATTCTGAGGAGGTAGCATCAAATCCGCAATTCTGCAGCTCCGATCATCGTGTCTTGTTCTTATTGGATATCGGACTCACTTTTGATGTTTTTGTTCTTCAACTAAGGTTGACATTCTTCTTATTCGGATCATAGGCGTATGATTAGGTGAAGCATCGGTTTTCACGGTGGTGACTTTGTCGATCGGAAGCCCGGTCGATCTACTGATAGATCTTACAGTGCTGCGGTTGACTTAGCTTCAACTAAGCGGACCCACGTGATGTAGGTCTTACAGTGCGATCTTACGGAAGACATCGATCTTCAAGTAATACAGTTTGAGCTTTATGACTTGGTGAGATATCGACTAGATCGAGCGATCGATCTTCTATTCTTGTCTTGCATTACGGCACATCGGATGTCGGTATCCTTTAAGTCTTGAATCGACCTATACATATTGGTTTCCCCCCTCAATATGACCTATCTATTTCATCGGTTATTACATACAATCATTTATCAAAGCTGGTCTCCTATAGCGAGTAATATAAACATCGATCAGTCGGTTGGTCCCCATTTGGTCTAATACATGTGTTTTTGGAACTTTCATCAAAACTATAAATTTCCCAACAAGTCGAATTACCATAAATTAGTTAATGAGCTATTGACATTATACTTAAATTGTTAGTTGAATAATTTTTAATTAAATTATTAGTTGGCGTTATTAGTTGAATTGTAAAATGACCTTTAGGTTGATTGTGATAAAGCTCAATTTGTTTACTTATTTGTATGATTTTTTATAGGATATAATATTTAAATTGATTAGTCCAATCATGGGCCGGATCGAAAAACTTTCATAACGGGGACACAAAAAATAAATAATATAACAAAGAGATTTTTCTGAACTCGGGTTCACGTGAATTCTATTTTTTTAGTGTCACGATTATGCATATACACTAGAGATGTTAAGCGAATTGACCCTCTGAGACCCACAGACCTAAAGCAGGTTAGGGCCTTAAGCGAAAAGTAATATTGTTGAGTGCAAACAAATAATATTATTTAAAACAAAGTAATATTGTTCATTGAAACAAGTTATCTTTGTTAAGTACAAACTAGTAATATTATTCATTGAAACATGTAATATTGTTCATTAAAACAAGTAATCAAAACAAGTAATATTGTTCATTAAAACAAGTAATATTGTTCATTGAAAAAAAGTAATATTGTTCATTGAATACGAAATATATTTAAATCTGACCGAAATATAAATATATACGTGCGGAAATATAAATTGTTCAAGCGAAAAACACAAATTGTTTAAAAAATAATAATAATAAAAAAGAGAATAATAAAAAAAGTGTATATATGATGGAAAGTAATTGTCCGGATCATCACCATCATCATCGTGTCCATACATCCCCAAATAAACCATCAACATTTAAATCACATACCATTATCTTTTTACTTGCTGCCACCGCTTACCTCCTACATCATCTTCCTAAATCATCCTCAATAAAAAGAAAATTATAGGGGATCACGAAGATGGGAGGCCAGACGTCGCCACTTCCGTTCATTTTAGGTCTCAAATCTGGCTTGAAGTCTAACCTCAATCCTGGCCTCCATCTGCTCAGGTGTCTCATGCGATTGCAGAGCTGAAGTAACAAATGACTGGGAGGAGTAGACTTGTGTCTCTGCGATCACGACAATCCAAGTACCTACCCATTCCAACTACCCGTCCCTCGATCAATGTTGTCTTCCACCACAAAACTCTAGTTAACGATTAACCGGAGATGGTGATGGATTCATCGTGACGGTTCACCCGGCTGAGACTGGTTGACAATTGCAATCCTTTCTCGTACATTATTCTGTAAAACTTAAAAATTATTAAGATAAATTAAATAAAAATAATATTATTGTTAATTTTCGAAACAAACCACTAATATATATTAATTATATTCTTACGTATATATGGATCGTGTGGTTGTAGGTAAAGGTCATTGCTTCCTCATTATACGGATGGGCGAGCGTCATCATCTCAAGGCAGTCGAGAGGGACCCCAGCCAGTTGTTCCTATTAACAAGTACATGTTATTATTATTAACTAATTATTATATAATTAGATAACATTAATAAACTTATAAAATTACTTACTTGGGCGAGTTTGTGCTCCTAAAATAGATCGGGATCGGCCCGTCGTTCTTATCTACCACTCCCTCTTGGTGACTAATGCGATTAAGGGAGTTCTTCTGCCATACATCTCTGGTATATAGGGTCATTCCAAACCGCCACAATGGAGCCCCATTGTCCGCCCCAGTAACTTCCATCGGGTCGACTTTTCATCCCTCCACCCAATATGCCACCTGTGTAGTAGGTCTTTATCTTTGTTAAAGACAAGCTTACTAAATGACTTGAAGACATATGGGGTCGGGAGATCGTCCCTCCACGTCTTCTGTTTCTGCATTTCATTAATACCATAAATTTTAATCAATATATATCTATATATATATTAATATAAAGTAATTAAATAAATATTGTACCATAAACTCATCGAAGTAGATTTGGTGGCGTCAAGTGGCAGGTGTCTCCAACTGTAGGCGTTGATAGCAATTCCTCCATGCAAGATGGAGTTAGTGACTAAAGTGGTAAGCCTGCGTGAAAGAGTATAGTCGAAACATTTAAAAAAACTAAAAATTAATATTAAATTAATTTTATAACTAAACAAAAAAAAAATACTTACTGCCCGCCACTAAGATCAATAAGCAAACGGGACGATCTGCCCATGGCAGCCGGATGACAAGATGCCTGGGTCAAGCCCGAACTCGAACCTCCTAGATTTTGTACATGTGATGGTGTGGGGACGCAATCCAACCTAAACATGCATATTTCACTTGATAATTAATTAATTGAATTAATTTGGTAAATTTCGGCAGAATCTCAACTAAAATAGATCAAACTCATCTCCTAATCATCCAAAACTCTAACAATTCTAACATATATAACATAATTATAATGTATCTAAAAGAATTCCTAAACATGCATATTTCACTTAATAATTAATTAATTGAATTAATTTGGTAAATTTGGGCATAATCTCAACTAAAATAGGTCCAACTCATCTCCTAATCATCCAAAAATCTAACAGTTCTTACGATTCTAACATATATTACGTAATCATAATATATCTAAAAGAATTCCTAAACATGCATATTTCACTAGATAATAAATTAATGGAATTAATTTGGTAAATTCAATGAGAATCTGAACTAAAATAGGTTAAACACTCATCTCATAATCATCCAACAATCTAACAATTTTAACATCTAACATCAATTAATCAACGTCTGTTATAATTAATTAATTCAATCAATTTATTATAACATAATTATCTAATAAATTCCTAAATCTAAACATGTCATCAATCTATCAAAACAAATGAAAATTAACATAAAATTATATGTATATACGTACAAACATGCAAATTATATAAAATGATAATATATATATATATATATAAACAAAACAAAATAAATGGCAAAAATTTGAAAAAATTACCGTCAAAACGAAGAAGCGAAGAGTTGAAAGCTTTAGCGTCTTGGCGAATGCTCTACTCTTTTCATTTCTGGTAGGGATGACGGCGAAACACAAATTTTTTATGAAAATCCGCTGCAAATGCTATAGTGGAGGTATATAATCAAATTTAAGGAAAGCGGCAAACCGTCGAAAAAATTGAAAAAATCATCAATAAAAAAGGCGGTTTGGCGGTGGCCCCACGACGGAAAGTCGCCGTGCTCTGGGTCCCAATTTAGTAGCCGGTTCTAACCGTCAAAAAGATCGGTTTGACTTGGACCGTAAAAACCATCGCTATTTACGAGGTCCTTAACCCGTCACTAAAATCGTGACTTTGACCGTTTGACCTAAAACAATCGAAAAAATTGTTCTATTTTTGACAGTTAAAAATACTATATCTAAAAACCATCATTAAAACCCGCTTTTTTAGTGTAGTGTAAGTTGAACAATGGTAATATTATTGAGGTTGGGTTGGGTTGATGAGCACTTTCGAACATAAGGTTCTCACTAAAAAATAATTAATGATTTTGCAAAATTTACGTCTCATCTAAAAGTCGAACTTATAGAGAGGTACAAAATTAATTAGTTTATTTAATTTTCCTCAACACTCACCCTCACTCGTGGGCGAATCATTGCCTCTGCCCTCACAGGAGGACATTTTTAAATGGGTGGAGTGCTTTCCGTAGGAATCGAACCCGGGATGCAGGTTGAGCCGAGGCTCGATGCCATGAAAAATTCCATCTCATCTAAAAGTCCAATTTAATTCCGCACCTCTCTATAAGTTAGGACTTTTAGATGAGATGAAATTCTTTCATGGTATCGAGAGCCTCAGGCTCGGCTGAATCTGAGTTCGATTCCCATGGAAAGCACTCCTGATTTAAAAATTGTCCACTTTCGTTGGGCCTCCTCCCCCCCGAGGCAACGATTCAAAATTGCCAGTGAGGGGAGTATTGAGGAAGTTAAATAAACTAATTAATTATGCACTTCTCTACAAGTTAGGACTTTTAGATGAGACATAATTCTTTCACGACAGATTAACACTAATGTTGGGGCTTTATTACTCCTTTAGGTCACCATGTCTTGTCATTCAAGTTTTGTGTACATTTTATGTTAGACTATTTCAAATAAATAATTGATATTTAATTAACACACCGGTACAAACCCGGTCCAAATTTACGCATCCAAATACACGCATGTGGTGAATCGGATGATATTTGGTCATAAATAGAAGGAAATTAATAATAAGAGATGAGAGCTGAGAGAGAGAGAGAGGGGGTGGGAGTAGCAGTTAGGTGGTTTTCTTCAACCTTTTTGGCGTCATCCGGTGAGGCAAATACAGCCATAGGAACCCCGGCCTTAGGATAGGCGGTAGATCGGTGTCAAGGAACCATAGTTGGAACAATGTGTGGAGCAATATGATCGTTTTGTCACTTTTCTTTTTCTTGGAATTTTCACGAGAAGCTGTTCATGGGAAAACCTTCGTTCTAAGCTACGGGAGATTGGGAGTGTCGAGACCTCTTCATTCCATAGAAAGAGACAAAAGAAAAAAAAGCGCTCGGTTTTGTTCGGTTTGTGAGAGATATTGATATTAGGGGTGTGGAAGAAGAAACTTCAATAATGTTTGGTTTGATTCTTTTAAAGTGAGAGCCAATCTTTGAAGTTTTTCGAGACCATGGTAAGATTGGTCCGGGTAGGGAGTTTCCCAGCGTTTGAGGTGTCCAACTTTGCACTTCGGGGTGAAATATGTCTTCTGAAAGAGGCCTTCGGTTGGGGAGCGACAGCGTCGATTCCTCCCATACTAGAGCCGTCGAGAATTCTCTTATCTTAGGGAGTGGAAAAATAGAATAGTAAAACCTCCCGTAACCTAACACGAGTTTTAATCAAAATGTTAGAATCTTCCATTCAAGCGGCCTGCGATTTAACACTAAAAAAAGAGGAAAAAATGGTTGTACGGGTCATTACATTAAAAACTAAGGACCGCACCTGGCTTTGAGGCCGAATTTGATTCTAGAAAATATAGGAGTCCTAGACCGCGCAAAATTTCTTGGAGGCGATATGGTCCTAATTCAACCCAGTTGAACCAATTCGAGAGGAGGAAAAGAGGCACGATTATGAACTTCTCTCCAAATGGTTTGAGTTCATTGAGTCATGGAGTGATTCGATCGTGAGTAATAGGCGCCTTATTTGGACAAAGTGGTGCGACATTCCTCTTCACGCTTGGAACCCTAGATTTTTTTTAGTGTTGTGGCTTGCAAGTTTGGGTCTATCGCATTGATAGACAAGGATACTCTTAATATGAGTAAACTTCAATATCGAGGATTCTCATCTCGTACTTCCTCACCGGAGATCCCCCAAGAATCCGGTGGAGATCTCAATCGACGAAGGCTCTATTATGTTAGAGTGAGGGAGGAACAAAAGGACCTCCTAGATGATGATGAGGGGTGGAATTCGATGTTGGGAAATTAGGGGTGCGGGATCTATTAGAGGTGAATTTAAATACATATTTAAATTAATTAATTAATTCTTAACATGAATTAATCATAAACCAATTCAACATAATAATTAATAAGCAAATAAACATCATGTCGTACGTAGTTCACATAAATCCTAAACATGCGAATCTAGGAATTACATAAATACTAACCTCTTGTAGAGACAACCGTTGAGATGATGGATCAACCCAAAGTGCCTTCTCAAATATGTCCCACGTCCACGAACGTAATCCGGTGGGAGGATTATCAACGAACGATTTTAATCTTAAAGAAAAAAAATAAAATATTTGCCCACCACCTTTGTGTTTTCTAATTTTTCCAACACATGGAATTGCACTTGGAGATGAAAAAAAATCATCCCCTATTTATAATACTAGGATGGTTAGAAAAATTTTGTCCCCAGGAATAAGATGGGAAAATCTTTTCTTGATCTCCAAAAATCTTGAATATATCTTATATATTATTTTCTCCATATTTAAAATATTCCACAAAATCCACCGCAATAATAAGGAAATTTTTAAAAAAAAAACTAGTTAGGAAAAGAAATAGGATCTTTGACTTTTCTTGAATTTATGAGATAAACTTGTATTCCAAGAATACATATTCCATAAAAATTTTCGAAGAAAATCTTTTCTCTCTTCCTATCTATTATTTTTGAAAATTAATGAGGAAAAATAAAAGCAAAATATTTTTCTTCTCATTTTCATTAATTGGACTTTAGTTTGGGCTATTTGAGGGTCTTTAGGAGAATTAAGATTCGACCTCCAATGGACTATGAAACCATAATATTCATGCATTACTCAAGCCCATTAATATTAATTTACTCCTTATAAAATTAATATTGAACTATCCATCTTAACCCACATTCTGACTTCACAATAATATGGCTCCGGTCATCATTTCCTGCGTTTAAGATTATCTTAGTCCATTAATTAATTAAGCCACTTAACAAACTTTATATTAATTAATATCTACATCCTTGAGTAAAGACAACTCAACATTATTATCCATCTGAAATAAATTTTCACTTGCAGATTTGGTATGATAAAGATTCTTAGCACACGAAGGGGACAAATCAAACAAGTCGTACTTGCACGATTCTCCGTATTAAATCTTAGCAATCGTCATGTAATTAATAATATTGCCCAAGATACAAGGTATCGAATCGCATTGATTCTCTTCCCCATCATAAGTCAAAGCAATAGTTATTAATTTCTACGATCCTATTAAGAGAGGCGAAGATTAAAAAATAAAACCAATCGAGGTCTAATTCTTGTATATTCGATCTTTGAAGAATTTATCCTCATGTAGGTCCTATTCAAAGTAGCATCATAATGCACTAGTGTAATCTCTTGGTCAAAACCAAGTCAATCCGAGCCTTACACTTCAACCTTTCATGATGGGTTGTTCATTTCCATCTGGGTTGTGAATTTGTACTTAGTCACGAGGAACCGTTAATTTGATCTTCCGTGATCCGGTATCACCAAATTAACTTCTAACGTAACAATCTTGACTTTATAGAAACGGGTATGCGGTAAATATATATAACATTCATTCATATTTAATGCAACATGTGATAAATAATTTATTTCATAAAATAAATAAGAAATTGGTTTGGTTATACAAAGTAAAAGCATACTTTTGATTATAACCCCAACAATCTCCCACTTATACTCAAAGTCCGCTTTTAAGTATACTACAAAAGATGTCTCGTGTTCTATGTGACATCTAATGTCACCTACCACGAACCTCATAATATTTCTCCCACTTATACTCAAAAGCAGATTGACAATGCTCTTGACACCCATTCCTTCCACATGTCTCTCGAATGTACTCGAGGCGGACCCTTTTTGTGAATGGATCTCGCTAGGTTGTCTTCGGTAATCAATCTTTGCCACCTCTATGTCTCTCTCTAACTTATGATTTCTCGTATAAGATGGTATTTTCATTCTATGTGTTTTTTGGGTCTTGTGGGCTCTCGGTTCCCTAGAATTTGCAAATCGCTCGGCGTTATCCACATGAAACCATGATCGTGTTGGGCAAATCGAACGACGTCCAAGTCCTCTAGGAAGTTCTTGAGCCAAACCCTTCTTTTTTTTTGCTTCTGGCGGCTACATATCGGCTTCCATGGTAGAATCGGCGATGCATTTTTTGCTTACCACTTCTCCATGTCATGGCTCCTCCCCATGTAAAAACACACTACCCGGGTTGAATTTACGGTCTATGCTGATTGGAAATCGAGTCCGTGTAACCGATGGGGATTAAATTGTCAGATTGATAAACCAACATTCATCCCATGTCCTCTTGGATGCTTGGAGAATGTTCTTAACCACATCCCAAAGCTCTTTCCGAGGTTACTCTAATATCTTGCCACCATTCCTCACAGTGAAGCGGATATCCGTCTCGTCTTGCTGACAACATCAGCGTACATGAGGCTTCCCACAGACCGAAGCATAAGGAACGCCCTTCATGTCATCTATTTCCTTTTGTGTCTTGGGACACATTTCCTTGGATAGATGGATTAAAATTATGCGAAAGGTACAAAACCTTTCTTGGAATCTTGCATCTTTGAATCGCTTCAAAATGGTGTCTATGTACGAAAAGCTTCGCGAAAGCCTGATCATCCTTTTCTTGCGATCTCGGTGATCTTGATCCCTAGGATGTGACCGGTTTCTCCCAAGTCCTTCATATCAAACTATTTTGGACAGCCATGCCCTTACGTCGACAACATCTTTACATCATTCGATGAGCGAATGTCATCTACGATAGTACCAAGAATACCAAGGCGATTCCGTCACGCTTTTTATACACCTGACTTTAAAATTATTTTGATCAAACCCATAGGATTTTATAACATGATCAAAACTTGATTCCAAGCATGGGATGCTTGCTTTAGCCCATATAAATGGAATTCTTTAGCTTACAAACCGGATGCTATTGGCTGTTTCAATGAAGCCTTGAGTTGTTGCATCTGATTTCCTCGTCAAGACTTAGTTGAGAAAGCTATCTTGACATCCATTTGCCCGGATCTCAAAATCTGGGTGCGCAACAATCGACAAGAGAATTACGATGGACTTGAGCATGGCTCTGGTGCGAAAAAGGTTTCCTCATAGTAGATCCCTTCTTTACGAGTGTACCCTTTTCGCCCACGAGTCTTGCTTTAAAGGTTTCAACCTTTCCGTCCGGTCCCCTTTTTCTCTTGTATACCCAACTTGCATCTAATGGGTTTTTTACCCATTAAGTGGTTCGATTAGCTCCCACACTTTATTGTGATCCATTGAACCCATCTCGGCTTCCATTGTTGTTTGCCAAGATGTATCATCCTTGTCCTAGATCGCCTCGTTGTAGGACCATGGATCGATTCTTCTCCCGAGATCAAGTCAGGGACTCTCCGATCCCTAAGAATCGTTAGGGCTGTGGCAACCCTCCCTCTGACGAGGTTCGGTTATGTAGGTGTGGCGTGGTATGTCTTCTTATGCAGATTTGCAATGGAGTTGGCCCTTTTAGTTCTTCTAAGGTAATCTCGTTCCTAGGCTTTTTGTCGTTCATATAGTCTTCTTCCAAAATCTAAAGTGTGTCTTGATTAAAACATTTTGATCTTGGGACCATAGAACATACATCCCTTTTGTTCCTTCGGTACCCTATAAACAACCTTAATTTCGAACGTGCATCAATTTCCCGGCTTCCTTATCCAACACGTATGTCGGACACCCCCCTGATCCTCATGTGTTCTCAAAGGGGCTTGCTTCCGTCCACAATTCCCTAGGGGTTTTTGGAACCGATTTGGATGACACTAAGTTCATAATGTAAGCTGTTGTTTGCAAGGCGTAAATCCAAAATGATTTTGGTAAATCCGCATAACTCATCATTGATCTTACCATTTCTAGAAGCGTTATGTTTCTTCGTTCTGGAACCCTATTTTTTGAGGGTGTAAGGGTGCGATCGAATTGGGATCTGATCCTTCATCAAACCAAGTAGTTCAAGAATTCATCGCTGAGGTATTCGCCTCCACAATCAGATCGTAGAAACTTGATACTCTTTTCCTTATGATTCTCTGCTTGAGCCTTAAATTCTTTGAATTTATCAAAGGTCTCAGATTTATGCTTCATTAGGAAAATGTACACATAGCGTGAGTAATCATCGATAAAAGTAACGAAATACTCGTAGTCACCTCTTGCTTTTATTTGCATTGGACCCGTATACATCGGGTGTGAGCGATCTCCAACACTTCTTTAGCTCTAAGCCCCTTGGCTCCAAATGCCCTCTTGGTCATCTTACCCTCCAAACATGATTCGCAGAAGTTGGAAATGGTTCAATCGGGAGGGACTCCAATGAACCATCTTGGACCAACCTTTGTATCCTTTTTTTGGATTAATATGACCCTAATCTTAGATGCCAAAAGAAGTGTCTCATTCACGTTAATTGAGCGTTTCCTTTTACTTGAAATAGTAGATGTGTTATAGGATGCATTGTGTGAGTGATGTGCACAGTTAATAATGTAGAGATTGTTTTGTAAAGTTCCATGACAGATAACCACATCGTTACGAAAAATAGTAGCATGTTTATTAAAAGCGAGCGAGAATATCCATCATGGAATAGTTTTGAAACCGAAATAAGGTTTTTTCGTAAAATGGGAACATAAAGAACATCTCTTAAAATTAAACTCTTATCTTCAAAAGACAGGTGCACGTCTCCCACTGCTTCAGCTGCCACTCTATTAGCATCGCCCAGCGTGATGAGGATCTCTCTTCCACTAAGTTGCCGGGTCCTTTGAATCCTATAACGTGAAACAAACATGATCGATGGATCCGTATCCACTTTACCCAAGAATGGGTAGCATCGCGCTAAACAAGTTTCAACAACTAGTGCGAGAGAATTACCTTTCTTTCCATTCCGCTTGGGATTGGAGCAGCCCACCTCGATGTCCTCTTTTCGCCACACTCCAAAGCGGATCCTTGTACTTAAACTTTCATCTTTGAAGTTTGAATAGAACCTGGTTTATCCTTTTTTTTCTTCATTTATCTTACCACCAATTGGCTTTAGAAAAAGAGAAGACCCTCTTGTAACCATGTTCACTTTCTTGCGCTCATTGTCCTCTTCGACCAATGTAAGAGCTCTTACAAGATCATCAAAGTAAAATCCATATCTTCCATTAGATCGTTACATAAGGATGATTGTAGCTCTTTGGCGAGAACCGAGTATGATATCAATTTTGGTTTTGAAGTCATATTTTTTAGCCAAGATATGCCAATTCATCAAAGAGAACCATAACCCTAAGAATGTGTTCTTTTGCAGTCATTCCTTCTTCCATCTTCAGCTTGACCAAGTCATGCTTAATGCTTTGGATTGCTATATGGGCCTGATGTGCAAACATCGGCTTCAGGATTTCCATAATGTCTGCGGTGATTCAAATCTTTGATGAAGGCGTTTTAACAAATCCGACATGTGTGTCAAGATTATGTCGCTTTATAAATTCATTTGCCGGCTCCATTCATTATATTTCATCTCTTCCCATATACTTTAGCACCCTTAATTTTGGTTTTTCGGGTTTTGGTGCATTAAGTACCCATTTGGACTCATCTTGCGTAGTGAGGGCATTCATAAGGTTAAGTTTCCAAACAAAATAGTTATCTCCAGTAAGCAAATTGTCTTTCAGTATATTGAACAGTGGATTAAAAGGTTGCGACATGCTGAACTGAAATAAACATTCATCTTGTGTCAATATCCGGATCAACACAAAGAAAATCACATAATTCGATCACATGATTCATATTGAAATCTTAAAAAAAATATGAACATGCATCAGTCAACATCTCAAAACAGTTTTAAATGAGCCTCTTGGGAGGGTCATCATTTAAATCACATTCAAGCAGGTTACAAACAAGAACAATTACAAGCCTTTAATTTAAAAAAAAAAAAATTGTTGGCTCCCACTTGACCAATATAAAATTGACAGGGACTTCGGCGAAGTATATGCATATCAATTTTATACCTAAGTAATAACCATGATTAAATCTGAAATTACTACTTACGTTTTTGATCGAGCCTCTTTGTGAGGTCATAAATGCGCCACTAATAATAATTCACAATCATCCTTTTGAGAATTTATTCATGTGAAAGCTTTCTTTTGGCCGTCCCTTAGGGGAATTTCTCCAAAAGATTTCACAAATAAATAAATCATGGAGGTCAAAATTAATTTGATTCAAAACCAAATTAATTATTTTAAAACATACACTATAATTTTTGAATTTGAGATTTTTTAAAACAAATTCTCATGCAAACACATTTAAACAAATTAAATAAAGCATAAGAAAATCGACAATAAATCAAGCAAAAGCGAAAAATAAATATATTGGGCACAAATTATCGAATGTCATGGTTTGATTTTTCTTGGCTTGATTTTGAAAAACGCAAATCTTGAATTTCTCCCCACTCGAGCGTCTAGAAAAAGTCACGTCTTGTCGCCGTCGGCTCCGGGTCGGGGTGCATGCCACCGACCAGCCCATGTCGATCGCCCGCCCTTCGGCCAGTATCCTCCGCCCGCGTGCCACGGCCACACACCAGCGCTCGCGCCCGCCCAAGTGCCCTTTACGCTGCGCCGCACCAGCGCCCAGCCGCCTGGCGCCCTCGCGTACGGCCCCGCGCCCGCTGGCGTCCTCGGGTCCAATCACTTGACACCGTCGCCCCCCGATTCGACTAGCGATGTCTGCGTCGCGCCCGCACTTTCTCCGCCTTGCGTTTCCGCGTGACGACGTCGCCCCATGTCTTGATTTACGGATCCGTTTTAATTTCTACCTCTCGTCTTAAGTCTTGATCGAGGTTACAATTTATTTTACAAAAATAAACAAACCTAAATCTAGACTAGTCTATTACATTGAACAAATCAAATAACCTAATCTACTGTGGATTTTCTCACGAAAAAAACAAATTCGAGCAATTCGAATTAAAACCATTCATCTTCGTGAAATAAATAAACACATTAAATACAATGACAATTGGATACACAAAAAAGATCTAGCAATTCTACTATCGATTTTCAATAAAATTTAATGGCCAACATAATTTAAATAACAATTTAAATACTGAGCTCAAACAGAGGCTCGATACGATTGTTGAAATTAGGGGTGCGGATCTATTAAAGGTGAATTTAAGTACATATTTAAATTAATTAATTAATTACTAACATGAATTAATCTAAACCAATTCAACATAATAATTAATAAGCAAATAAACATCATGAATCGTAGTTCACGTAAATCTAAGCATGCGGAATCTAGGAATTACGTAAATACTAACCTCTTGTAGAGACAAATGGTTGAGACGATGGATCAACCCAAAGTGTCTTCTCAAATATGTCCCGTCCACGAGCGTAATCCGTTGGGAGGATTATCAACGAACGATTTTAATCTTAAAGAAGAAAATAAAATATTTGGCCACCACCTTTGTGGGTTTCTAATTTTTCCAACACATGGAATTGCACTTGGGGATGAAAAAAATCATCCCTATTTATAATACTTGGGTGGTCGAAAATTTTGTCCTAGGAATAAGATGGGAAAACCCTTTTCTTGATCTCCAAGAAATCTTGAATATATCTAATATATTCTTGGGAAAATTACTCTAAGGTACATAATTAGGGAAAATTCTTTGTTGGGAGATGAATTTAATAAAAGATATATGATTTTGATTAAGATCCCAAAACCCACGAGTATGACATGATCGAGAATGATCTTGATAGTTGAGTCGAGGATTCGGTTTTAGAGTATTTCGGGATGTTATCGCAAAATGTATAGTCACAGAGATATAGATCAGATAGGTTCAAGACTCAAGAACTCAAAGATAAGCTCAAGAAACCGGTTTCAAGATAAACCGGAAAGCTCAAGACTCGTGAAGAAATCAGAATCAAGACCAGAAAACTGAGAATCAAGACTCAAGATGAAACTGAGATATCAAGACTCAAGATGATATCGAGGAATCAAGATTCAAGATGAAGACTCAAGATATCACCAAGATATTGGCCGAAAAACTCGTAAGACTCTAAAGACTCGAAGACGTCAAGACTAAGACTCAAGACTCGTAAGACTCAAGACGCAAGATCAAAGGACGAGAACTGGCGTATCAAAGAATATCAAGGCACAAAGAATTCATCAAGACTTCCAGAATGTATCGAATGCTCAAGATAAACCCAATGTTTCGGAGGCAATCAATATATCTATCCGGGGGGTGATGCAATCTTGAGAAGATCACGATTCCTTAGAAAATAGATATTTGCCAAGACATTCAAATCTGAACAAAAGGAACTAAGTCGAAGTGTTGTTAAGATTATATCAAACTCGAGTTTGTAACCAAAAAAAGCCGTTGAAGGTGTCTACCTTTAGCGGAGACAAAAAGTCAAAAAAGAGGAAGACAACCTTTGCCATCTTGACAACCGACAGAGCAGTCGTCATTTGAAAAAGATGTCGGATGTACAAAAGTTCGAGACAAAAAAAAAAGGTGAAGACCGGCTACATGAAAGGCTATTGCCTAAAACGTGTTAGGGAGTTTCAAACCCGAAATATAGCCGTTCCTCACACACCATAAGAGGAAACTCACAAGCTATCTCTCCAACGGATAGTTTTCAAAGTGACCTTGGTGTATGCCTATAAATCTTGGTGACCCTCTGCATTGTAAGGTTCACGGAAATTTATCGCCTGACTTCAAGAGCTCGATCTTATTCTTTTTAAGTTAAAGCACTTTCGAAAAACCTTGAATTTCCCAAGTGCTTCTATATTGAAGAGAGCTCACTATACTAAGCCTAGCTTGATAATACATATCAAAAGCTTAGTCGAGATATCCTAGCCTTTGCCTTGTACTTCATTGTAAAGGATATCTCATCCCAGTTGGAAACCAACCGAGAAACCCCAAACCCTTGAGAAGGTAGTAGGAGTGTGTTTGTTGGTGAGAAGAGTTGTAAAGAGTTAGTAAACTACGGTGAGTAGTCGGAAAACTCTAGAGGAGAAGTTAGTAAGCTCTGAGGTAGACCGAAAGCTTGTGAGTGTTTGAGTAAATAAACTACGGAGGTAGTCGAAAAACTTCGAGGTCGGGTTGAGTAAGTAAACTCGTGGAGTAGTCGAAAACTTCGGGGCGAGTTGAGTAAATAAACTCTGAGGTAGTCGAAAGCTCGAAGTGTTTAGTGAATTTCTCCGAGGATCGAGAGAGAGTGGATGTATGAGCTTGAGTCTACGAACCACTATAAGCTGTTGTGTTGTTTATTCTTTCTTTATATGTGCTTAACTGTTGCATCACTGAGTTTGAAAGCATATTTTCACTAATATTTCGATTGGAATCAATCCTTTGGAAGTTGCATGTAATTGAATCACGGCCTAATCACTATTCCATTAAGGGGAAGGTTTTTCGATAAAGCTTAAAAGCAGTATAAACTAAAGGGCCAACCATTCCGCTTTTGTCTGGTAAGCTAGAAACAGATAGTTACCAAACCGAACTTACTCTTGAGGTTGATTAAGTTGAGTTATCGATCCAAGCAACTCGGGATCTCTGAAAACTTCGGGACTCGATTGGGATTATCGAGGTATCCGAAAGCGACTCGGGATCAACTTTGTCTCGATGAGACTTTGACTCGGAAGCGTCTGTGTTCTTCGAGAACCTAATCTTGAGGATTATCGACCCAGTGACCTCGATGAAAAAAGTTTTAAAAACAACGAACACGTGTATTCCCCCCATACCGTGTAAGACTCGTTTGCACAGGACCAACAAGTGGTATCGGGCGGTGGTTCAACTTGACCACTGCTTTGTTGACCAAAGTTTTTTTTTTTTTTTGCTAAAAATACTTGTGGTCTATCTGAACTGATCTTATTTGCTGAATTTTTCAAAAGCTCAGATAAAAATGTCTTCTAAAAAACTTCTCATGTTCTCAATGGAGAACTATGATTTATGGAGGCGAGAATCAGGCTCATCTGTATTCAAAACATGGCGTATGTGGAGAGTGGTTTCTCGAGGACCATTCCAATTTCTTTGTGGTGAATCCCGGAGGAGCGAAGATGAGAGAATTGATCCTAGAAATTTTCCTAAGTCGATGACCAAGCCCGACTCTGAGGAGAAAAGTTAGTCAATCTAGACTACATTGCTAAAGACACACTATCTGATACAATTAATGATGGTGTGATGGGAATGATCTCTCAACATAATCTTCTTTAAAGAAATTTGGGATACACTAGGCGTATGTGTGCGAGGCCTTGGATCATATAAAAAAAAAACAAGCTTTTCGGTGGCAATTGGAAAGTTTGATAGTTTTGAAATGGATGATGGTGAATCAATAGACAAATTGGAAGTCATATTCACTAGCATCATGAATGATCTAAATGCACTTGGAAAGAAATATCCACAAAGAGAAGTTGCATTGAAAATTCTTAGAGGTCTTTCTAAGAAATGGGATATTCATGCAGTGGTGATTGAAAACACCAAGAACATTAATTCAATGTCATATCAACAAGTCTTCTCTGAGCTGAAGGCCTATGAATTTGTAATTGATAAGAAATCCAAAAAGGTGACAAGGAAAGATGATTCATCATCTAGTAAGAATGTGGCTTTAAAAGCCAAAGATAAAACCTGTAAAACTAGACAGTCTGAGAACCCCCATGCCAAAAATCAGGATGAGCTTGAGGAAAAGCTAGCACTGATGGCAAGGAGGTTTGAAAGACTTAATAATAGATTTGGAAAATATAAAAAAAGCTATTACAGGGAACCACAGTGCGGAAGAAACCCGAGACGGATCAAGCGAGAAGAAGAAGGGACACGAAAAGCGAGGGATCTTCATCCGGAAAAGAAGGACTCAAGTCCAAAGAAGAAAGTGATCGGGATGATGATACCAACAGATCTTATAATTGCCAAAAAAGAAAGGTCACTTCTAGTATGATTGTCCAGTTTGAGTGCTAAGGAGAGAAGAAAAGGCAAGCTAAAAGAGACATGAAGTTCTCTAGCAAAAAGGTCATGGTTGCGAGAAGAAGAACACTCGAGGAGGAGGATCTAGCTCTTGAGATGAGATATTCTCGAGACGATGAAAGTGATGACATTTGTCGATGGCCATTGAGGAGGTAAACTCTTCTTTCTCTGTTATTGCTCCTACTTTAGCACAAGAGTTTTCAAGTTCAATATGCAAATCATTTTGACTTTGATGGATTCTTTTGAGAATCGATGAAGGACTATCTTTGTTCTACAAGAAGCGCTAAATGAAACTCAAGAGCAAAATAAGGAACTGAAAATGAAAATCTAAAATGGAAAGACTCTGCAATCATCGAAAATCACTTCTCAATTAATGGGAGCTCTTGATGAACCTGGATGTTACGAAAGTACAACTCTCGAGAGAAAGAAAGTTGATAATGACCCTAAGCGAAAAGCTAGAAATCCATTGAAGAGATTCAACTAATCGGGACTAAGTTCAATGACCTCTCGAGAAGCATGAAACTTTACTGAGCTGTGAGGATAGTGCTGAGAAGAAGTTAACTCTATTGAATAAAGCATCTAATGTAATAGATGAAATTCGAGTTACGGAGATCTGCCACTATAAAATCGGATTGGGATACATTCGAGGGAACCTCACAAGGTCATCCCGAATCTTTGCATCAAGTAGCAAAGAAGACAATCTTTGTAAAACCCGATGGCACCCACACTTCAAACCCCGAAAGTAATGCCCAAGGTTGTAGACAAGGAAAAGGACCTATGGTCTCGATAAAAGCGAATGATCGGTTAAAAGCCCAAACCTCGGTGAAGGCTAGAAAAACTGGAGCGATCGATTAGAAAATTCGAGCAATTACTTCAAAGCCTCGGGCTAAGAATGCAAACTGAAAGGCTCCACATTGAACCATCGGAGGAATCCTCGGATGAGAAACACTTTCGGCGAGACATTCTCAACCCAAGAGACCAAGTCCTCGATTATCTTTGAAAGACCCAGTTCGATCTGAGCAACTGAACCCCACTTGCCTAAGGGTAAAGGTTATCTGAACCCGAGTCATCAAAAAGATTTAGACCGGTTTGCCTGAAAGCCAAAAAGAATGAACAAAGGCTGAACCAAAAGAAGAATTCAAAGGCACATGTTCATGCTAAAAAGGCACACATACAGAAAACCTGCTAAGGCACCCAAAGTAGTAAATGTGTATGTTGATGTTTATGGAAGACAAATTAGCCACTCTAAAGTAATTAGAGTTGTCAGGCAAATTTGGATTCCGAAAGGTACATCTAACCTTGTAAGACCCTACACAAATTGGGTACCTAAGAATTGATCTGTTTTTCAGGAGGAAAACAAGGGCACTGAACTGATAAAAGATCACATAGCACTGATGAGCAAAGATGAAAAGGCCCCTGATGTATGGTATCTTGACAGTGGATGTTCAAGATATATGACAGGATTCAAGAAGATACTCAGTGATTATGTTGAACAAAGAGGCCCACAGATCACTTTTGGAGATAACTCCAAGGGACAGACTGAAGGATATGGAACTTTGGAAATCGACTCAGTTCATATCCATGGTGTTTCATATGTATCTGGATTGAAGCATAATTTGCTTTCAATAAGCCAATTCTGTGATAAGGGTTTTAATGTTGAGTTCTCTAAGAACTTATGTTTTGTGAAAGATGATACATCACAGAAAGTATTACTGACTGGTACAAGAAAAGGGAATGTGTATCTTCTTGATTGGAGTTCAACTCCTAAAGATACATGTTTGGTTCTTAAAAGTTTCACAGATATACCCGATTTGGTTATGGCATAAAAGAATGAATCACCTAAATTTCAAAACCACTGAACAAGCTTGCAAGATTAGCTCTTGTAAGAGGGTTGCCTTAATGAAGTATTCAGTAAGGACCATATTTGTGATGCATGCCAAAAGGAAAACAAATTAGAGCATCATTTAAAAGCAAAGTAGATGTTTCTCTTGACGTAATACTTGATTCTTGCATATGGATCTTTTGGTCCTATAACACTGTGAGCACTAATGGCGAAATACACATTGGTAGTAGTTGATGACTACTCAAGATATACTTGGGTCATATTCTTACTCGATGAAAAAGACTCGAATAAAAGTTGCCAGAATTCTTGAAAGGCTCGATTATTGAGAAAAAATAGAGTGTGGTCAAAATCGGATCGACAAAGGCCGAATTTATAAATCATATCATATCGATTATTGTGCGAAAAATGGAATTTCACATGAAACATCACCGTTTTGCAAGGACCCTCAACAAAATGGTGTTCTTTGAAAGAAGAACAGGACTCACGAAGGAAGGCTGCAAGAACAATGATAACTGAAGTGATATTCTAAAAGATTTTGAAATTTGAAGTTGTCAACCTTTGCATGCTACTCTCGAAACAGATCCATCTTGACTAAGAGTCAAGGCAAAACACCCCTATGAGCTTTGGAATGAAAGGAAGCCTCTTGTTTCTTTCTTTCGTGTGTTTGGTTGTAAGTGTTTCATACACAATAATGGTAAAAGATCGATTGAAAACATTTGATAGTAAAGTTGATGAAGGAATATTCTTAGGATATTCGAAGTCGATAAAGCTTCGAGTTTACAACTGTAGAACTCTTATTGTGGAGGAAACACCTCATGTTGTTTTTGATGAATCTACTTGTGTTAAGAAGAAAGCGAGGAACATGATCTTGCAGATGAACTGACTAAGAGGATCACCGGATTAAGCTGAAATGCGAAAAGATAAATCATCCAATGAACACGAAAAGAAGAAGTCGGTCCACAACCTATGATTGGGTATTTCGGACTCGAATAAAGAAGTTCGAGGATGGAACTCGGGGATGGTGAGACTCGGAAAAACCAACACTCAAAAGGTGACCAATCACGAGCAGACACGATTCGAGACTCGGTATGTGATGCCAATGAAGATGTAGTCACAAATGAGGCAAATTCTGAATCTATCAACCAAAGGGGAACAAATGTCACTGACAATGTTACGAATAAATTTCCCTAAGGGAAGATGATTCCTTTCTCGCTTTTACATTGTTCCTCGAGTTTCTTGAATTAATGAACCTAACATTTCAAATGTTGAGGATACTCTTGAAGGGGAACATCAAGAAGGAAATGGTTAGATAGTCATCCTACAAGTCGGTTGTGGGTGATCTAACGAAGGTGTTAAAACAAGAAGGTTCCATGGTGAAAGTGCACTATTATTTGCTTCCTGTCGGAAAAAGAACTTTCTTTGAGATTGGTGAAGCTCTACAAGATTCTTATTGGATTCTTTGCTATGCAAGATGAAATTTGAATCAATTCTCAAGGAATGAAGTATGGGAGTTAGTAGATAGACCTGAAAGGCACAATGTCATTGGAACCAAGTGAGTTTTCAAGAATAAAAGAGATGAAAACAACAACATTGTAAGAAACAAGGCAAGGCTAGTTGCTCAAGGTTATTCCCAAGAAGAAGGCTTGGATTATGATGAAACTTTTTTTGTTTTTGTTGCAAGACTAGAAGCCATCAGTTGTTTCTTGCATATCTTTGCCTACATGAAGTTCACGATCTATCAAATGGATGTGAAAAGTGCATTTACGAGCAGTGTGCTTAAAGAAGAGGTTTATGTGGAACAACCTCCCAGGTTTCAAAAGCAGAATGACCAAGTTCTGAGGTCGAAAAAAGCTTTGTATGGTCTCAAGCAAGCACCCAGAGCATGGTATGATACTCTTTCTCAGTTTCTTACTGACCATGGTTTTGTCAAAGGGACTGTTGATAGAACTCTGTTCAGGATAGAAGATGGGGAAGATATCTTCTTGGTTCGAATATATGTTGATGACATCATTTTTGGATCTCAAACCATCGGTTTGTGTGAAAAGTTTTCAACAACGATGAAAGGCAAGTTTGAGATGTCAATGATGGGAGAGATGAATTTCTTTCTAGGTCTTCAAGTGAAACAATCAAAGGAAGGAATATTCATCAACCAAAGGCAAAGTAGACCCGGAGATCGATTGCCAAATATGGTGTCTGAGAATTGCAATGCGGTTAGGATTCCCATGAATACTAACTACAAGATGGATCCCGATTACGAAGGAAAATCGGTGAGTCATCTTGATTATAGAGGAATCATTGGATCATTGCTCTATCTCCACGACAAGTAGGCGGATATAACATTTGTTGTTGGGATATGTGCAAGATACCAAGCTAATCCTAAGGCTAGTCACATGGAGGTCGCAAAAGATCTTGAAGTATCTTAAGGCCACGATGAATAGAGGATTATGGTATCGGTGATGATAACCTTGAATTAAGCTGGTTATTCGGATCTTGATTATGGAGGTTGCGAGGATTGATAGGAAGTCCACTCGGGAACTTGTCAATTTCTAGGAAGTAAGTGATATCTTGGTTTTCGAAGAAACAAACCTCGATAACAACCAAGATTACTTGAAATTTGAATACATGGCTGCGGGGAAAATTGTTTGTGCTTTCGATTCTTTAGCTCGGACAACAATTAAGGGATTATAAAGTTGTAGCGATGAAGAACCAATATTTTGTGACAATAATAGTGCCATTGCTATTTCACAAAATCCGGTATTACACACCGAGATGCAAGCATGTGGATATCGGACATCACTTCGCATCGAGATCATGTTGAGAAAAAGGGACATAAGGATGGAGAAAATTCATCTTGATAAGCAGAAGTGATATCTTGACTAAACCTTTGGCTGAATCAAGATTTCAGGAACTTTCAGTTGAATTAGGGATGTTAGATCCAGGTGTATAGAGTAAAATCTGAAAAATTGAAGGTTTTCAGATGTATGAAGTTTTCTCGAAATTCTCTTGAGAAGCTCGGGGATAAAATGGAAATCTTTGGGCGAGTCTCAGAAACTCAGTTCTTGAAGGTCGTTACTCGGGTATTATCTTGAACCCATTCGATTTTCGATATTATCTTGACATTTTATCAAGGTCGATTACTTCGATAAGGAATGATGAAGGAAAATTAGTCTGAAGAAGTAATGACTCATGCGACTCATTTATTGCTTAAGTGAAACTCAGTAATCATTTGCAATAAATACAAAACACCTGAGGAATATTTTTGGGCGGGATCGTTTGAAATTCCAAAGAAGGTCAACAGTCATTTAATGCTCTGTTACATTAATGACCAATCAGGATATTTTGGCGGCTTACTTTTCGGAGATCGTCTGTTCGTATACCCGATTAATCGGCGATTAATCTCAACCGTTGCTTTTCACCTAACCAACGCGATTCCCCACGATCTCGAAGCTATTTATACCCCAATAAGCCATTCAAGCCAAAATTTTATCAAACCCTTCGTTCCCAAATCCTCTGCAAAGAAAATCCCCTTTTGCCCAGAAATTCCTAACCCTAAATCTTCAAATCTTCAATCTCTAAAATGGCTCCAACCTTATTCGAGAGATTAGCCTAAATCAACAAGCCTTGGTACGAGTTCTTTGTCTCACTCGAAAGCACAACCAACTCAAAGCCAGAAGAGGAGGCTCTGCATATGATTCGACTGGCTAAACTCACCCATCTAGTCGCAAGCCGACCAGACCAGGAGTACGCTAAAGAGGTAATAGAGTTCCTCTGTAATCTGAAGATAGATGAAGAGGATGGTTTACACTCTAAAATTACTGTATCACATCTAGAGCATTCATCCAAATACACCGATTTTGAAAGGGAGTTGTACATAATTCCAAAGAATTTAAATGATGTATTTGAGCTATGTGATAGAGGAGAGGATCTGCGATGTATATGTTGGGTAGAGAAGCGGGGAGTTTTTAGATAGGATTGCTGAGAGTCCTGTCAAATTTGAGGCTACTTTGCATAAGAGGCACTTGAAGCCACAATATCGTGTTTTGATGGATATTGTAAGCAAATGCATCATGAGTCTTCTTGGGGAGTTTTGAAGCGGTCGATACCCGAAGCTCGGTTGATGGTGGAGATCGAGGCCTCACCCTGCCCGACTTCAAGCCGGCTGGAAATTCTGATTCAAGCGGTGAGTGAAAGCGGACCAAAGTTTTGAGGAAGGTTGATGGGGCGATCTCAATCAAAGGCAAGATCCACCATGTCACCAAAATAGCTTATATTTTGGAGATGTCTGCGAAGGGGGAGGATATCTTTGCCAATTCGACCCCATTCCTAAGTCGAGATACTCTTCAAGCCCATTCTTTGTGAAGAGGCACATATCGAGAGGGAAAAAAAGGAAAAAGCGAGAATCACCAAGAAGGCTGCTGCTTCTTGAAGAGACCCAACAAACCCGGGGGAAGGTTTTGTTGGATGCGAAAGGAGGAGGGTGAGAAGTTAAAAGCGAGAAAACCCTCGCTCCCAAGCGCGGAAGATTGGTGGTTCTCACCGATGAAGATGGCGATGATTCTAAGAGATTCAACTTTGAGGCCAAACCGCTCGAGTTCACCATTGCAAGTGTTGGCTCGGAGGTTATCTCTAAGGCCACGGGATCGGTGAGGCGGAGTCTTCTTCTCGTGGTGCTGACATATTTCAGTCGGAATAAAATTTCTCAAGAAATTTTAAAGGAACTCGACCTCGAGATTCCTACCAAAGGATATGCGGGCTCGAGGCGTGAAGAACCAACTCAGTCAATCTGGAAGATGTGCGAGGCTCAGGTGAAGAGCCAACTCACCCAAAGCGAGGATATGCGGCTCGGGCCTGAGAACCCACTCGGATCTGGCCCGAGACTGTTGGAAACTTCGGATCTGTGAGACTCGAAGCGAGAATATTCTTGATGAGCTCTGGTGATCTCTTGATCCTAGGTGATGCTTCAAGCCCAGACGAGAGAGCAGATGGAAGAAGGGTGGCGAAATTTTGAAAGCGAATGGAGGAGCAAGGGGAATGGTTCATTCTTGGCCCGGTACCACAGCTCGGCTCATACTGCGATCTGCAATATCTTCTTGGATTAAGGGACGGCGATGTTCATCCTCAATCGGACTCTTCCCGAGATGCTCGACATTCTTGCGTTCGGAGGGAAGGCCAGGAATGAAAAATGACCTTCTGACCCGACTTCTCGGGGTTCGGGAGGAAAAGCTTCGGGATGAAAAACTCCGATTTTGATGAGCTGGTTCAGAAGAAGTTGGCTGATAGGAGAGTGACGAAAGTTGGTGCCCCAAGCAGCGGAGACAAATCTCAAGATGGAGATGGGGACCAACAGGGAGATGCTGAGGATCAGTCTCGGATGGAAAGAAACTTCGTGTCTTGATCAACAACGAAATCGGTCAACCTCAGACTGAAGCTAGCACTCTTCAAGTACCTTTTGGCACTATTAACAATTATGCCAAAGTTACTGAAAGTTCTATCTTTAATGTTGAATTGTCTGATATACGGTGGGGGCTCGATTGAGATGGAGCTCGGGATGAAAGTGGCTTCGAGTTGATCAATCGGCCTGAAGGTGCAGAAGGTTCCTGAGATTGACCTCACTCCCTTGGTGGAAAAATTAGAGAAGGTTGAGCCAATGATGATCAAAATTGCTCAGATGGAGGAGACATTGGCCAGCCAAGCTCAGAAGATGGAGCTTCTTAGTCACTCTTCAGACCTGGTGAATATTCAAGATACTCTGACTTCCAAGATGACCTCCATGGAAGAAAAATTTGAATGAAAAATTTGGAGGAGTCAAAATTTGAGTTAGTCTTTGAACTTAATCGAAAAAAGCACCGGGAGGTTGCATTCTAGAGGTGAAATTAGCGAGAAGAACGAATGAAGTCTTGATTAAATCTCTTTGTTGAGGAAATGAGCTCGGTGCTTTCATGACCAAGATAACGAGATGTTCAAAGGATGCACTCTCGGCGGTTTGCCCTTATTTGAAGAAGTTTACGTGACCAAGAACCATCTCGGGGAGGATGGAAGATGAACAAGATCGAGTTAGCGGGAGAGATCCCATTTGTGTGAGCAAAGAGCAATATCACATGGACACAGCACTCTCCAGACTTCTTCCAAAGTACGGTGCCAAGAAGGGGGAAAAGGAAGGTGAAGACTTCAGAAAGTTATTGGCACGTACTATGGAGAAAAAGGCTAAAAAAGATGCTGAAATGTACATATTAACTAAAGCCTTGAAGGAAGTCGAAGCTACTGAGAAGTTAAAGTTCGCTCAGGTGGAGAAGCCGATCTACACTCGAGTTTCTGATGAAACCATGCTTGAAGTCGTCAGAGAGAAACTGAGTGATAGAGCTAAGATTGGAACAAGCCCCGCCGTTCTTCTTTGAATTGCCTATAAAAAGGAAAGCCCTGGGCGTTGTTCAACCTCAAAGCACGCGTGCGAAGGCTTCTAAGCCAATCCAGAGAAAGCTGATTTTGGATGAAGTTGAAGAAGAATCTGAGTCTCAACCTCAGAGGAAGGTCTTCAACACAAGAGATGCTCTGAAGTCACTCCAGATAGAACAAGCCAAGAAAGGCTTTGCTTCCGGTCTCGGTAGCGTCTGTGATCGAAGAAAAGAAGATAGACGAAGAGCAGAAGCGAAGGAGTGAATTCAAAGGTTTGCGAGCAAGAGGAAAGGGACATCAAAAGCACTGGAGTGGCCCCACGTTGATAAATGGATGCCAATCAAATTCAACGATATGTGGGAAGAGGTCAAGAAGAACATACGGTTCTATTATGATGTTCTTAGGGGAGTGGAGAGGGAAAAGCTTCGGATCGAGAATGAAGCATTCATTGAATATCTCTAACCTTCTATCCAAAAATATCTCCAAAATTTGGATTAACCTTGCGGATGAAGGAAAGGTGCAGATAGTAGCCCCCAGTCCATATTCCTACCCTCCTCCAAGACTTGGTAATGGCCTGGTAAATGAGAAGGTCATTATTCAAGAAATTGCTCAGTATGCTGGTCAGTTGGGTTTAACAGGAAACAGTCCGGATATCATCAAAGAGAGAAATGAGCTGAAGAAGAGATATTTCAGAATGTTCAACCTAGAGGTGCCGGCTGATGAAGTTGAAGATGAAGCAAACTGAAGAGCAGAAGACTGAAAAGCCAAATCAAGATCAAGATCAAGACTCGAGAAGATTCTGTAATCTTTTAAATTTTTGTCTTTTTGATTTTGTTGATAAGATTTCATTGTAATCTGTAACAGTATACTCATCATCAATGAACATTTATCATTTATGCTCAACAAGATAATATCTCATTATCTTATTTACATGTCTTTTTTATTTGATATGCTGAATGATTGTCTCTGAACTGATTGTCTGAATATGGGGGAAATTGTTTAAAGATGAGGAAAATTGTTTAAGTATTTGGTAATGAACTATTTAAAGAGATTCATTACTGAAGAAATTGTTGAATGATTTAAATTGTTGGAGACTCTCTGAAATTGTTGGGAGTTTCTCTGATTCAGGCTAGTTGGGAAACATAACCAATCTTGTAATAGGATAAACTGAAACCTGTGTATAGGTTATATGTTTGTAACAAGATAAGTTTTGGCATCATCAAAAAGGGGGAAATTGTTGGGAGATGAATTTAATAAAAGATATATGATTTTGATTAAGATCCCAAAACCCCTGAGTATGACATGATCAGAATGATCTTGATAGTTGAGTCGAGATTCGGTTTTAGAGTATTGGGATGTTATCTCGCAAAATGTATAGTCGTGAGATATAGATCGGGATAGGTTTCAAGACTCTACGAAGAACTCAAGTATGTTCGAAGAAACTGAAGTTTCGATGTATGAAATCGTTTTCAAGACTCTCGATAAATCGAGAATCAAGAAGACTCATTATGAAATCGAGATATCAAGACTCGAAGATGATCTTGAGGAATCAAGACTTCGAAGATGAAGACTCGATATATCGATCGTTATATTCTTTGAAAACTCGAAAGACTCAAGACGCAAGACCTTAGACCGAGAACCAAGATCAAAGAATCTTTGAAGGCCGCGATAATTCTTCAAGACTTCGATGTATCTCTTGAATGCTCGATTATAAACCTAAATGTTAGAAAGCCTTTGAATATATCTATCTCGAAGGATGCAATCTTGAGAAGATCGTGATTCCTTAGATAATAGATATTTGCCAAGACATTCAAATGCAGACAAAATGAACTAAGTCAGAAGTGTTGTTAAGATTATATCAAACTCAGAGTTTGTAACCAAAAGAGCCGTTGAAGGTGTCTACCTTTAACTGGAGACAAAAGTCAAAAAGAGGAAGACAACATTGTACCATCTTGACACTAACGGTGGACAATTCATTTGAAAAGATGTCGGATGTACAAAAGTTCGGGCTACGCAAAAAAGTGAAGACCGGCTACATGAAAGGCTATTGCCTAAAACGTGTTAGGGAGTTTCAAACCCGAAATATAGTCGTTCCTCACACACCATAAGAGGAATCTCACGAAGCTATCTCTCCAACGGATAGTTTTCAAGAGTGACCTTGGTGTATGCCTATAAATACTGGTGACCCTCTGCATTGTAAGGTTACGGGAAATTTATCGCCTTTCAAGAGCTCAATCTTATTACTATTGCAAGTTAAAGCACTCGAAAAACCTTGAATTTCCCAAGTGCTTCTATATTGAAGAGAGCTCACTATACTAAGCCTAGCTTGATAATACATATCCAAAGCTTAGTCGAGATATCCTAGCCTTTGCCTTGTACTTCATTGTAAAGGATATCTCATCCCAGTTGGAAACCAACCGAGAAACCCCAAACCCTTGAGAAGGTAGTAGGAGTGTGTTTGTTGGTGAGAAGAGTTGTAAAGAGTTAGTAAACTACGCGGAGTAGTCAGAAAACTCTAGAGGAGAAGTTAGTAAGCTACAGAGGTAGTCTGAAAGCTTGTGAGTGTTTGAGTAAGTAAACTACGGAGGTAGTCAGAAAACTCAGGGTCGGGTTGAGTAAGTAAACTACGTGGAGTAGTCAGAAAACTCAGGGCCGAGTTGAGTAAGTAAACTACGAGGTAGTCAGAAAGCTCAGAAGTGTTTAGTGAATTTCTCTGAGGATCAGAGAGAGTGTATGTAGGAGCTTGAGTCTCTGAACCACTATAATTGTTGTGTTGTTTATTGCTTTCTTTATATGTGCTTAACTGTTGCATCACTGAGTTTGAAAGCATATTTTCACTGATATTTCAGTTGGAATCAATCCATTGGAAGTTGCATGTAATTGAATCACAGCCTAATCACTATTCCATTAAGGGAAGGTTTTCAGCAAAGCTTAAAACGAGTATAAACTAAAGGGCCAACCATTCCGCACATCTGAGTAGCTAGAACAGATAGTTACCAAACTGAACTCACTCTTCTGAGGGTTCAGTAAGTTAGTTATCTGATCCAAGCAACTCAGGATCTCTGAAACTCAGGACTCAGTTGGGATTATCTGAGGTATCTGAAAGCAGCTCAGGATCACTGTCTCAGTAGACTTTAACTCAGAGCGATTTGTGCTTCTCAGAACCTAATCTTCAGGATTATCTGACCCAAGCTGACCTCAGTAAGAAAAAGTTTTAAAAACACTGAACACGTGTATTCCCCCCCATACACGTGTAAGACTCGTTTGCACCGGGACCAACAATTACTCTAAGGTACATTGTGCAAAAAATGGTTTGCACTTTAGTTCAAACTAGATACTAAAGTGCAACGTAATTTTTGCACATTGTACCTTAGAGTAATTTTCCCATGAATTTTGTACCTTAGAGTGAAGACCCCTATATTCTTTTCTCCATATTTAAAATATTCCACAAAATCCCACCCCCTAATATTAAGGAAATTTTCGAAAAAAAACAACTAGTTAGGAAAGAAATAGGATCTTTGACTTTTCTTGAATTTATGGGATAAACTTGTATTCCAAGAATACATATTCCATAAAATCTTTCCAAGAAAATCTTTTCTCTCTTCCTATCTATTATTTTCGAAAATTAATGAGGAAAAATAAGGCAAAATATTTTTTTCTCCTTTTCATTAATTGGACTTTAGTTTGGGCTATTTGAGAGACCTTTAGGAGAATTCAGATTGGACCTCCAATGGACTATGAAACCATAATATTCAGCCAAAATATTACTCAAGCCCATTAATATTAATTTATTCCACTATAAAATTAATATTGAACTATCCATCTTAACCCACATTACGACTTCACAATAATATGGCTCCCGATCATCATTTCCCGCGTTTAAGATTATCTTAATCCATTAATTAATTAAGCCACTGAACAGACTTTATATTAATTAATATCTTTGTCCTTGGAGTAAAGATAGCTCAACATTATTATCCATACCGGAAATAAATTTCCACTTGCAAGATTTGGTATGATAAAGATTCTGAGCCCACCAAGGGGACAAATCAAGCAAGCCGTACTTGCACGCGATTCTCCGTATTAAATCTTAGCAATCGTCATGTAATTAATAATATTGCCCAAGATACAAGGTATCGAATCGCATTGATTCTATTCCCATCATAAGTCAAAGCTATAGTTATTAATTTCACACGATCCTATTTAAGGGACGAAGATTAAGAAATAACGAACCACTGGGGTCTAATTCTTGTATATTCAGTACCGAAGAATTTATCCTCCTGTAGGTCCTATTCAGTGCATCATAATGCACTAGTGTAATCCCTTGGTCAAGAGAAGTCAATCTGAGCCTTACACTTCAACCTTTCATGATGGGTTGTTCATTTCCATCTGGGTTGTGAATTTGTACTTAGTCACGAGGAACTGTTAATTTGATCTTCTGTGATCTGGTATCACCAAATTAACTACAACGTAATACGTACTGACGCAGTAAATATATATAACATTCATTCGTATTTAATGCAACATGTGATAAATAATTTATTTCAGTAAAATAAATAAGAAATTCAGTTTGGTTATACAAAGTAAAAGCATACTTTTCAGTATAACCCCAACATTCAGATGGCGTCCTTGATTCGGAAGATGAATTCTGGGATTCTGACGATGAGTCGATCGACTCCGTCGCCGGAGAGTCAGAGGATAGAGACACTGTCATGGGAGATATGGCAGCGAAAAACCCTAATGTGGACCTTGAGATTCGGGAAGAATTGATTGCGGCACCGCATAATCATGAGCACGTTTCGAATATCGGGTCGGGCCCACAATCTCTTGATGTTTCCAAAGATAAGCGTGTGAATACGGATCTGATCTCTAAAATCGCGGGGGAGGTTGCGGATTCAAACTATCCACGTGAAGAGCCCGTGGGCCCAGGAGAAGACTCGATTGGCCCAACTTCTACTTATCTTAATCTCCCCTTGGGCCCAGGTTGCGGGACGGCCCATAATAATTATTTGGTAGCAGATTTTGGTGAAACGGCCCATGGTGTTGAATCCGCGGTTCTGCAAGATATTCAAGAGGGGTCCGGTTATTAGCACCCCCAACATTAGGAAATACACCCATAAAAATTATGAACTACCCAATATACCCCTAAAAAATCCTAATTCTATCTTCCCTTTTTATATTTCTGCAATTTCTCCTTGCAACCACCGGGCGTATAGCAGAACTGCCACCCACCACCAGCTGCACACCACCATCCATCATCCCCTCATAAAAAAAATCAGTCTCTCTCTCTCTCACAAAGTACGGAAAAAATTATCGATGACCAGATCGTTACTGTTCGGCGGCGGCGGCGGAAATCACATTCAAATTTGGTGGTCGTGAGTGGTGGGCGGAGGACGGTGGCGGTGTTCAATCTCCACAGTGAGTATGGCAGCAGATCTGACGGAGGCACGAATACAAATCTGAGAGAAACCCATTGTTTCTAATCGCACCCATGAGCATGGTGGCGGTTTCTGCTTCAATGTTCCCAAACAAAAGGGTTAATCCCTCTGAAATCATTGATCCCGATATTAACATTTGTCATTGTTGGGAACTTGGGAGATACAATCATGTTCTTCTTACGTGCTCTTGGCGTGTGTGGCGGTGGGCAGGCTGCAGGCGGAGTAGCAAACTGAAGAAAAAAATAATGGTAAAAAAATGGGGAAATAAGATTTTAGGGTTTTTTAATGAAGGATAAAATAGACAGTTCATAATTTTTAAGGGTGTATTTCCTAATGATGGGGGTGCTAATAACCGGACCCATTCAGGAGAACTCGACGGGCCATTTAAAGGCCAAGTCTAGTCGGACCAATTCAAATCCGCCCTGTCCTGCGTTAATGACCCTGGTTCGCCCCAATACTTACCCACCTTGGACCATTCTCGGGAACCCATCTCTACCTCAGTCACCACTTCAATGGATACAACGTCTTTGTTGTCTGGAGACATATGCCCTAATTGTGTGAACCTGGGAGATCCTAAATTGACGAAAGCGGATGATGGCGAATTAAAAACAACCTACAGAGGCTCCCTCTGGTCGAGAAAGGCTAACGGTTAAAGCCAGGAGAGAAAAAAAAGACATAACAAATGGAAATTAGTGTTGAAGAGCTACGTCTCCAGCATATACAGGAAGGGGGAAAAATGAAGCTAAGGAAGCGGTTGCCTTTGGGAAAAAACTGGGACTGACAAACAACCAAGGGGACGAACACCTATCTGAACAAATGGAGATTTTAGAGAGAAGGGACGGCCAGATGAAGAAGAAGAAGAAGAACAAAAGCAAAGTCTCAAATAAAGGGGGAAATAGTCTAAATCAATGAAGATTCTTAGTTACAACGCCCGAGGTATTGGGAAAAAGGAGAAAATGAGCGAGATTCGGGAAATGATTAGAAAAAAACAGATTTGACCTCTGTTGTATCCAGGAGACGAAGATGGGGACAATGAAGCCAAATACTTGTAAATCAATTTGGGGGTCAACGAAAATTACATTGGGCGTGTAAAGATTCCGATGGGCTATCAGGAGGTATGTTAACTCTCTGGAATAGTGAAGCTTTTCTATAAAATCAATTCTTGGTCTGGTAATGGTTTTCTGGTAGTAAATGGTATTTGGAAGGAAGATGATACATCCTGTTGCATTATTAATGTGTAAGTTTCTTGTGTATATGCGGTTAAGAAAGATTTGTGGAATGAGATTGGGGAAGTTTTGTTTCAGCTGGGGGATATTTGTATCTGTGTGATAGGAGATTTTAATGCAATCAGAGAAACCTCGGAAAGAGTGGGCAGAGGTGAAACATTAGATATAAGTGACATTAGAGCTTTTGACCAGTTTATTGTGTAGAACTAATTGGTGGATCTTCAGCTTTCAGGGAGATTCTTCACTTGTTATCTCCCAGATGGCTGATGTAAGAGCCGTATCGACAGGGCGCTCGTTAATGGAGATTGGCTGAATAGATGGCCTCGTGTCAACCTCAAAGGCTGAAGTAGAACAACCTCGGATCACATCCCAATATACCTTGAATACCCCTTCAAGGATTGGGGTCCGAAGCCGTTCAGATACTTCAATGGTTGGAATAGTCACCCGGAGTTTAAAAAGTTCGTTAAAGACAAGTGGGAGAGCTATTCGACGGTGGTTGGGTGGGGCGGTTATGTTCTCAAGGAGAAGTTGAAACTTCTGAAAGCAGACCTAAAAGCTTGGAACGTGGAAGTGTTCAGAAATCTTGACAAATCCATTGAGAAGAAAAAAGTAGAAATCGACAACTCTGGACAAAATCGATGATAGTTTGGGCCTCGAAGAAACAGAAATCATCCGGCGAAATCTTGTCACAGCAGAATTGAGAAGGGATTTAATTTGGAAGGAGAAGCTTCTATACCAAAAAGCCAAAGCCAAGTGGATTCTCGAAGGGGACGTCAACTCGAGCTTTTTTCATGGACGGATGAATCGGAGACAGAAGTATAATGGCATTGAGGGATTGACCATTGGGGGTGTGTTGACTGAATCGGTTTCAGGAGTCAAATAAGGTATTCACGATCATTTCGCAAAACAATTCAAAGCTAGGAGCGCCCAGGGGTGTCCATTTCCCCCGAACCTCTTCAATAAAAAAGTTGGTGATTGTGAGAATGAATTCTTAACGGCTTCGTTAACCGAGGATGAAGTTAAAGGTGTTGTGTGGGCTTGTGACCCTAATAAAAGCCCGGGCCCCGATGTCTTCTCCTTCAGCTTCTTCAGAGATAACTGGTCTTTGGTAAAAAATGACGTTCTCAGAATGCTTAACGATTTTCACTGCCATGGGAAAATCGTGAAGGGTCTGAATCTGTCATTCATCGTACTAATCCCTAAGAAGGAGACGAGATTCTCATTGGACGATTTTAGACCGATCTCCCTGATTGGCTCTCTCTACAAGATCATTGCTAAAGTCCTAGCCATTTGTCTTAGCAAAGTTCTCGATCCTCTTATCTCGGAGAACCAATTAGCCTTCATTGGGGGTAGGCAGATTACTGATTCCATTGCCGCTTTAAACGAACTGATCGACGAGGCAAAAAAGAAGAAAAGGAGATGGGCAATATTCAAGGTCGAACTCAGTGAGCTGGAATTTTCTAAATGACATGATGTCCGGGATGAACTTTAGTCCAAAATAGAGAGCGTGGATTATGGAATGTGTTTCTACTTCCTCGGCTTCGGTATTGGTTAATGGAAGCCCTACAGCTGAATTCAGATTGGAGAGGGGCCTCAGACAGGGTGATCCACTCTCGCCTTTCCTCTACCTTATTGTGGCGGAAGGTCTGAGTCTGCTGATTAACCAAGCCCTTGGTTTGAATCTCTTGGAAGCCGTGGAAGTTGGGAGAGAGAAGATCAGAGTGTCCCACCTCCAATATGCAGATGATACCTTGTTTATTTGTCCTGGTAATTCGGTGAATTTTAGGGCTATCAAGTACATTCTCCGTAATTTTGAAATCTTGTCAGGCTTGCGGGTGAACTTTAACAAATGCAGCCTTTGGGGTTTCAATATTCGGAGGACTGTTCTGGAAGACGGGGCGGATATTCTGGGCTGTGAAATTGGGAGTGGTAGCTTGGCTTATTTGGGAACTAAGGTTGGGATTAATCACAAAAAGGCAGAATTGTGGGTGGACCTTGTGGACAAAATTAGGAAAAGATTGGCAAAATGGGATGACAAGCAGATCTCATTTGGCGGAAGATGCACTTTGGTTCAATCTGTTCTTTCGGCGATACCGATTTACTGTTTATCTTTCTACCTGCAATTCTTTCTTCATTTTTAGTGGAATATTTATTTGGTTTACATAACATAATAGCTCCCCATCCTTCTTTAGATCCATCACACTCAATTATGATATAATCAGATGTTAAAGGTAGTTCTAATGGTTTTATATTTTTTATAGCCTTTTTTATTTTTTGAACTAATATACATCTTCTTTATTAAAATTTCTTTGTCCATTTTTTGTTGTTTTACTATATAATGGGTCTGCTAGTTTACTTAGATTTGGAATGAATTTTCTAGCATAATTAAGAAGTCCTAAAAAGGCCTGGATTTGTTTTAATCCATCAAGTTTATCAGAAAAATTTATCAATTTTTCTGCAATATGTGGTTGGAGTTCTATTTTTCCATTTAGACTTCCGTTTAGACTTGTTATAAAATTTAATCCTAAAAGGAAGTCTTGGGACTTTATTTCTTTAGGATTTATAAGAATTTGTGGTAACTCATATTTAAAACTATAATTTCCAGCAAAGTCCAAAAACTGTATACCTAAAGCTTCTACATAGTGAGTTATTTTGATTATTCTATTTTCAACAGTTTTGGATATATACAATTTTGATATGGAGACCACGAGTGGTCACCTTATGGAGCCCAATTAATTATTTGACTTTCCACTTCAGCTTATTATCTAATTAAATAATTTAAATTAATTTTGAAAAAAAAACATACACCCTAAAATCTAAATCATGAACCCTACACCATGACCCATTCGGGCAGGGTGAATCATGAACCACTCGGGCAGAGTGAACCATGAACCACTCGGGTCGGGTTCGGATCCGTAATTTAATTTACTTAATTAAATAATTTAAATTAAATTTTGGAAAAAATATCGCTTTGCACTAATTAAATAATTTAAATTAAATTACGGATCCAAACCCGAACCGAGTGGTTCATGGTTAACCCGGCCTGAATGGGTCATGGTTTAGGGTTCATGATTTAGGTTTTAGGGTGTAGGGTTTTTTTTTAAAATTAATTTAAATTATTTAATTAGGTAATAAGCTGAGGTGGAAAGTCAAATCATCAATTGGACTACATAAGGTGACCACTCGTGGTCTCCATATCAAAACTATATATATATATATATATATATATATATATATATATATATATATGAACGTTTTGGAGCTTTTATAGGAAATAAATTATCTCATTTTCTTGTTCTTGTACACCATGTACAGAATCATTTGTGCCATTCCAAGTTCCAAATGAAAATCCCAAATGTTTGGTGTCTGTACGTATAACTCGATCTATATTATTTGAAATGATGGTGTGCTTTTGTTGTTAGGATTTTAAGACATATTTTGAGATAAAAAAAAAAAAGGGGGGATGGGAATCCACGATTCCATGAGGATGGAAAATCGTGAAGCGGACCATTTTTTTCCGAATTTTTTCAAGGGGATGGGGTGGGGAATTCCCGAATTTCGTGGGGACGGGGATGGAAAGTTATCCCCCGGCCCCTGTCCTGCCCCGTTGCCAAGCCTATACCCCATTATAAGCCTTAAAAACAATTTGAAAACAAAATTCGTTAATTTGCAGCAGCTCCAACATCAATCGGAACAATTGAAGTTACGCCAAATATATATCGGAGTCTCGTGACACCAACAAAAGACACGGTTAAATGAACACAATTGTCTCCTATTCCCAACCGGTTTCACAATGCAGGTGTTGAAGTGAGCCTAATTGTGAGAGAGAAATTAAGAAATATCAAGAGAAACAGAAATCGCGAGAGAAAAAAATATAATTAAAAGAAGTCAAATTGCTAGAGGTAGGAGCAATAAAGATATCGTTGGAGAGTGATGGAAAAGAAGCACATGCAGGATGAAACTGAAGAAATATGAAAATTAAAAGAGGAAGGATCCGAATTAAAGACTCAAATTGGGCTCGAATTTAAATCCGTGCAACACTGCAACTGGTGCACACAAAATTTTGGTTTATTGTATCATTAATTTTGTTTAAGATAGCAAATTATTAAAAAAAAAAAATCAAAATAGAAAATATGAAAAAGTCGATGAAAATATGTATGTTGAGATGGGTTATTAAGTTTTCTTACCAACTAAAAGATTGAAAAATTAATAAGAACTAAAAATACCATAAATTATTCTTCCTAAATAGGAATTAATAAGATTATAGCATCAACTACATTACACCTATCCATCAAATTCAACCAAATCACAACATATGTATCTAAACATATCCTACAAAATAACACCTTACAAAACCTAATATACAATCGACACCTAAACAAAATGAACTTCCCACCTTGGGAGATTAGGATTTTAATAGCTCGTTATAGACACTTCTCTGTAAAAAAAAATAAAAAAATTATGGTTTTATTAACTTTAATAAATTAAGTTGCCTCTTTAGGTGCAGTGATGAACAAGAAATCAAAATTTCAAACCGAAATAATGCTATTCCATAAATTATCTTATAACTACTACTCCTTCATCTCACTATAAGTATCTCGCTTTCCTTTTATGGACATCTCACTATAACTCTCTCATTCCATAAAAGGAAAAAATAACTCCACTACCCATAATTTTTATCCTCACTTTTCACACAATATTACAAAAAATATCACTCATTACTCCATATCTTAATACCCAAAACTATCCTTCATTTTTATTATTTTATTATTATTTTTTAAACAAAACAACAAAAAGAAGCGGAACAAATAAACCGGGATGGAGTAAGTACTATCTTTTGGTTGGGAAAATATTACATTTTTGACTTTCTACTCGTTTGAATCAAAATTCTCCAAATCAACCAAAATTCTGAGACAAAAATTTATAAACCCCCATCTCCAGGTCTTTTTCAGTTCGCTTATGTTCGATTCCACTAAATTCGATTCGCCAGCCCTTCACTTGTTTTCGAAATGGATGTCGATCAGCAAAACCACCAAGTCGAAAATCTAGAGACGCGACAGACAAGTTGAACCAAGATTCTGGTCATCTACTCCCCTCAAAATGCAAGGTAAAATAGCTATCGTTCTGAACTCTTTTCGACCAAAGAACCAAGTACACCACATCTCGTAATCTATTATGCAGCCAACATATTTGCTCAGAGTACCCATCTCTAAAACAGCTCTTCCTCCCATTCAGGAACCAATGCCTGCAAAACAGTACACTGAGAAGTAAAATCTAGTTACTGAGAAACAAAGAAGAGAGGAGAAACATCACCGAGTTCTGTTTCAAACCTTGTTTGAGCCCCCTGTAAGAGATGATAATGAACCTGGCAAGGATACTAATGCAGATTTCAAACTTTAGCTCTTAAATCAAAGAACGAAATACATCTAATACGACGACATAAATGAAATTACTAGTTTACGATATAACTGTGATTCAGACAACTCATTACCAGCTGGTCCATTAATAACCCCCAAAGCATTTCCCAAGTAGTTCATTTCACAGTTAAGGTGCAGATTATAGAAAAAGGAATAATAACAGAAGTGCACGATCAAACATCAAACACCCACCATCCCTAAAAACAGAAGACAGGAAGAACGGAAACTGAAACATTGGACAGGACACAACAACAGGATGATAGCAAGACGAGCATTCTATTAAAATAATTTCTAATGCACAAGGACCTTTTCAGAGGAATTTCCTCCAGACCCATCTCAATTCTGTGCACTAGTTACCTCCAGCAACTGAACCTGAGCAGCCGAATAAGTTTTCCAATTGCGTCCCCTGACGGGGTAAACAGAGGAAATTATCAATTTAAACAAATCACACTATCAAATAATACCCTTCAGGTTTTATACAAAACAACAGCATTAAACATTGTACTAAAGGTTACCAAACAGTATGAAAGAGGAGATGCTGCACTATCAAAAGGCAGAGACTCCTACCTGCAGCGAAAACTTGGAGGGATAACTTGTAACAAATTTAATCATTAAAATAATTAAGCACAACCATCAATATAAAATCCTAAAATTGAAAAGTTCATTACAAACATTCCACATTCAAAGTCTTTTAACATAAACCTAACCAATATTCACACAATAAAGACAAAGAGAAGAAAACGGTGCAAGCACTAGAAGAAAAACAACATAGCCTAACCGAGCATCCCAAGACGAGAAAAGAAAAATATCTAATGCAGTTCCTTATCCTTGTTATAGACCAAGGGAGCAATTTAAGAACTACATGCCAAAGTACTTACGAATCAAGAAAACTCTAAGATGAGAAACTCAAGAGAGAATTGACATTAACAAGAGGTAATAACTGTGAACATTTCCAGGCCAATGTTGTTATCCGCACAAAAACTAACCTCCGTAACTCCATTACACCTTAATTTTCCACACTCTCTTCTAAGACCATGTTATCCTTTGCTACTTCACCCTCTGGTACACTAACATCTCCTGCAACCACATACTTATCAGATTCAACATCAACATTATCTCCTATCTCAACCTCCATACCCACATTATTATTATTATTAGCCATTTCTGCAATTCTTTCTTCAGGCTTATTAGCCTCAATGGACTCGTCTGCATCTTTAATACTCTCTTCTTTACTCTCTCCAGCAGGGATATTAATAGTCTTATTAGCTACATTGATTATTTTTTCATCTGTGTTCTCTAATTTCCCTTGCTCATGTAATTGAGCAACTTTCTCTACGGTTTCTGCTGCTTCAGAACCATCAGAATTATGAGCATCATTGCCTTTTCCCTTATCACCACTTCTATCTTCCTCATTGTTGGAATCCTCATTATTGTCCTCCATCAAATGAGTTTCCTCACCGCGACTATCACTTTCATTTTCCGACTCATTCTCAACAACTTCCTCGTTAGTATCCTCCTCCTGGTTCCTACTTCTTTCTAAACAAAGCAGCCTCCTCCTAAGATCCCCCAACTCCCTCTCCATTAAAAACAACCTTTCTTTCAGAATCAGGTTCTCCTCTTCCAGCTGTGCAATATGAGTATCCTGATCATCAACCCGATTCTCCAACACATTCTGATACTCCATTCCAACGCTATTTGGATCATAAATCATCTCAAACCTGCTCAAATCATGGTCCAACCTCCTCTCAACCTCAACATGCTCCTCAACATCACTCTCGCTCGACCCGTCTTCTTCTTCCTCCTCCTCATGACCAGGGGACCTCAGCCTTATCAATCCCTTCATCGACCCGTACCCATCCACACCCCACTCTTCTTTAGCCATGTCCCCCAAGACTTCACCAGAAGGGGACAAGATTGGTGTTGGCAAAACCGCGGGAGTTACAGGGTACGGAGAAACCAATGGAGCTATCCCACCACTTTTCTTTGCCCTAATTATAAACGAAGTGGTGTTCCTCGGTGCATACGGAGCAGACCTACCATTATTCCCATTATTACCATTCATATTCATGTTCATGCTATTCGTGTTCTTATTGAACTTCCTTTTCTGGAAGAATTTCCGAGTCTTCAACCGATTCTGATGCTGCAATTCATTCAGAGTCGGAGGATTGTAGCTATTAAAACTCAAATTCCCACCACTGCTACCGCCAACTACGTTAACACCTCCCGTTGCACCGCTACTAATCAATGGCTTATGCTGTTCAGTCCTCCTCATGTCATTCGGCTTATTCACCCGCTTGCCTTTCCAATTGTTCCTTGGAGCTAACGATTTATTAAAAGAAGAGGATGGCTGTTTAATGGAGACGGGATTCAGATTAGGGTTCTGAAACTGCTGCGGCTGAGTCCAGATCCCATAGCTGTGATTCATCTGAACCATCTGTGAGCGAAAATCAATGAAATTATTTAGATGTGAAATCGGAGGACGATGATGGATGAAGGGTTTAAACTGGTCGAATTCGATTACCTGCGGCTGAGGCTGCTGCGGCGGGTGCGGCATCATTTGA
This sequence comes from Stenogyne calaminthoides, assembly GCA_037126765.1. Lineage (NCBI taxonomy): Eukaryota > Viridiplantae > Streptophyta > Magnoliopsida > Lamiales > Lamiaceae > Stenogyne > Stenogyne calaminthoides. The sequence goes on along the minus strand of JBBCBC010000020.1, from coordinate 31,756,888 downwards.
TTCATGTTCATTAAACTCTGATTCCTGTTCATGATCTGTTGCTGTTGTTGATTCATCATCGAAACTTGCTCGTTCATTTCAACGACCTAGACGATCAAATAAAAATTTGAAAAACAATCACCAAAACTAAGGACGATATTAAAAATTAAAAAATCACACAATTTGCAATCGAGAATTAGGAACCGGATCAGAAAAATCTCCTGATTCGACCGAACCGAACGTTGCGTTCAAATTTCCCAATCCAAGAGTAAAAGAAAACCCTAAAACAGAGACAAAACGAAATTGCAAACCCCCGAAAACAAGGAAACTGACATAAACTGACGATCTTCCAGATTTTATCTTCTCTCAAATTGATAACCAAAATTAAAAGTCGCAGATGTGATTTATTGATAATTGTTACGAATTGTTTGTAGCTCCAAAAATTTTAAGCTTCACGTTTGCAATTTTGTGAAATTTGGGGATTGGGGTAATGGAGAAACGCAAGCCAGGATTTTTATAGTAGGAATTGGGGAATATCTGACGGTGACAAGCCCACTTCAATTCAACGGCGAAGATGGAAACACGTGTCAATCAAGCGTGGTAAGTAAAGGAATATGAGTCGGTCAGGAAACACGTTAATACCCACAAAATCAATTTATTTATTTATACACTTATTTATATATTTGTATTAACAAGTTTTTTTTAAAAACAAAAACTCATATGAGACGGTCTTATGTATGAGGCGGGGTACAACCTAGCACAAATCACACTCACCTCTTTTAAAGTATTAAAACGTCAATGTCAACTTATGTCCCGTGTCACCGTGAGACGGTCTAATGGAAGTGTGTCTCTTTTTTAAATGAGTTCATATCAATATTTTATTATTTTTAGAGGCATTCATATTTTTGAATGAGTGAGTCTTTTATGCATCAGACACACTGTGCATTTAATAGTGTATTTTAAAATTTTGTAAATTTATAAAATTGAAATTTACAATTTGTTATATTAAAACGCGTTGTCTACATTTTACAAATAAATCATAAATTTCAATGCAACAAATATACATTATGGAGTCATTGAGTGCACGATGTATCCGGTAGATACAAGACCTAATAGAGTTAAATTGTATATTTAGTTTGATTATTTTTATTTCTATTTGAATCCGGTTATTTTATTTTTTAAAAGATGATCAGAATTTAGTATTATTTCAGCTTTGATAATATAAAGTTGAAAAAATCAATTGAATTTAGTATACATAAAAAAAATCATAATTCCAGTTTTATTTAAATTCATATAGTTACAAGAATTATAATGTAAAATTAAATTTATGTCATTTTATTTTATCAATGAATTTATGTCATTTTATTTAATTCAAATAAAAATGTAGTATATTTTTTAGAAGTTGGTAAGTTATTAGATAAAAAAAAGGTTCTATAATTAGGTTATCTAAATGACCGTTACACAATCCTATGTGGAAGGAATTTTAGATTTAGTGTATACAATAATTTATTTGTTTACCATTTTAATTGGAAGCGTAAAATGGTCAATTTGAATGGATGGATTATGGTATGTGGAAGGGATTATGGATATATTGTATGTAATAATGATTTATTATGCTAATCATTTTAATTGGAAGCGCGTTTAAAAAAATTGTAAAATTAAAAGGCTGATAAACATTACGAAATAGATGGGTTAATTACATTTGGCTACAAGCTTTTGAGCATATTTGCTCCCAACACAATTCTACCTTTTTTGCCCTCACAATTGTGACGTCATTACACCTTCTCCAGCGGCCAAATTTCGCCCCCCCCCCAACCCAGCGACCTCGCGAAACCCCAGTACTACCCACCCGAACACCACCCCATCAACCCTCTGACACCTCTCTGAATACAACCCATCAAATCAAAGCACAGTGAAGCCGAATTCAAATTTCAAATTTTGAATCGTGAGATGAATACTGTGCGTGTGTCTGAATATCACCATTTTGTATCAAAAGAGGAGAGTGTCGAGGTATGGTCTCAAAAACTTTTGGGTTTTTTTATAATTGTGATATTCAATAGGTTGTTTATTTGATACAATTGAAGGAGCTGAATTGTGTTATTTTGGGTCTTCTGTACAGAGATATCGCGACTAGGTTTTTTGGCGATGGATTTACCCGTTTTCTTAAGTCTGCAGTTCAACGGGGAGTGTAAATTGTTAGAGGTTAATGGAGAATCATCATTGGTCGACATCAAATCATTTATTTGTAGCACGTGGAGTTATTTGAAAGATGATTCTATTCTATGTCGCGCTTTTGTTGGTAATATACATAATTGTCTGTTGTCTTTCGATGTTGATTTGCGTAATTTGTTGATAATATGCCACCAGTTATCTGTCAAATTAATGAATGTGGTTATTCTTAATAAATCAAACTTTGTACATTCATCTGAAGAAAGTACTAACAATGCTCAAATAGTCGAGGTTAATAATTCGGTACCTGTATCATGCACACCAAGTAGTTAGGGTCAAAAGTCGGATGCTTTGTTGTCGGAAAATTGGGTAAATATTATGGAAGGTGGGGTTGGTCTTTTTTTTCCGGGTGGTGCAGATGATTTTCGATTTGAGCTTATTAAGTACACTACTCGGGTAGGCACCAGTTTTAAATATGTTCGTAATGATCCTAAATACATTCATTTTGTTTGTGTTGAGCTTGTAAATCAAAACTGCAATTGGTTTATTAAAGCAAAGCGTCAATATGAACCAAGTGGGTTTGTTGTTTATGATATTTGTGTAAATCATAATTGTGATGGTAGTTTCACTACTGGAAAAAGAGTTAGACTTACGCCCCGGGTGCTCGGTACTTTAGTTGTGCAACATCTGAAAAATAAGTCATCCTTACGTGGTAAGGACGTTGCTCCATTGATGAAATCAGGTTATGGTATTGACTTATCGTATTGGAAAGAGTACCGTGCGCTAGATAAAGCTAGGGAGAAAGTATTTGGTAGTTATGATCAATCGTACGATCAGTTGCGTTGGTACTGTGAAGCTGTGACGCGAACAAATCCTGGAAGTGTTGTCTGTTTGGAAGTTAATGAAGAGTCTAAATGCTTTGAACGTGTTTTCATTGCTTGGGATGCATGTATTAAGGGTTTCAGAAGCTGTCGACCTATGTTGTTTGTTGATGGTACATTTATGAAGGGTAGGGCGAAGGGGATTTTGCTTGTAGCAACAGCTAAGGACGGGGACAATGGTAAGTATGGCTGTCTTCTGCATTTTTTGTAGGGGTTTTGAATGTTTTTTTCATATGTGACACGTATGTGACTGTATTTTCTCTGCTTTTTTTATGCAGGGTTGTTTCCAGTTGCTATTGCAGTTGTATCATCGGAGACAACAACCAATTGGGAGTGGTTCTTGAAAATGCTTCGAGATAACGCTCTACATGATAGGGAAGTTTTCTACATATCCGATCGCAACACGGGTTTAATGGCTGCATTTCAGAATGTCTTTGAAATCCCCATACATTTTTACTGTTTGTATCATTTGCAAACAAATTTGAAGTCAAAGTTTGGTAAAGGTTGGACTAAAGAACAACGTGCGGATTTGATGTTACATTTTAAAGAAAGTAGGTATGCACCAAATAAGGAAATTTTTGATAAAAAAATTGCACTTTTCAAGGCTCTTGGTGGTACAACTGCTGAAGAATGGTTATCAGACATGCCGTATGAAAAATGGGTTGTGTCTCATTACCCGCACTAAACAAGATACGGTGAAATGACGAGTAATGCTGCAAAATCCTTCAATTCATGGATAAAAGAAGATCGTGAGATGCCCATTACCCAAATGTTGGACCGTATTCGTCAGAAGCTAAATGGATGGTTTGTAAAGAGGAGGGCAATAAGCAATCTTTGGACAAGTGCTTTATGCCCATCGAAGCAGCAGTTGTGGAACTATCTGTCTGATTTTGGGTTATCATGGAAAGTGATTGAGAGCGGTACTAATCAGTACGAAGTAATAGCATTCCCTTCTGTAGTTGTTGATATAAGTTTGAAGATTTGTACTTGTTGGCAGTGGCAAATAACCGGATTCTCGTGCTCTCACGTTGTGGCTGCAATGAAGATGTATTGTTCTGCAGAAAACATTTTCAGTCACATTGACAAAGCCTTTCTTTCTGAAACATACAAACAATGTTACGCGCTTAACATACATCCAATTCCAGAAATAGAGAAGTTCGATTGCCAGGCATTTTTTGTTCAGGACCAGATATTGCCTCCAATTCTTAACCGAGCTCCTGGACGAACAAAGAGTAAAAGAAAATCTTCGATTGGCGAAGGTCGGAAGAAGAAGAAGAAAAGAAGAGGTTTTGTGATGCTTGTTGTCAGTATGGGACACATGATAGATATATGTGTTTGAACTTGTTCCTACGTTCAAAATAGGTAAATAATTATGTATTTTGTGTAATGTAGACATATTCATATGAGTTTACACAATCTTGTTACCCTACTAATGTTTCTTTTTTTCAATGATCAGATTGTTTTTTATGTATGGGGGGGTGCAACTTCAGCAATGTTTACCAGGAAAGGTTTTAGGTTTGTCTTGTACATAACTAAGATGTTGTCTTTGGTTATTTGTTTCGGTGTACATAACTAAGATGTTTGTCTTGGTGTGTATATGTTGTTGTATGTGGTTATTTTGTTTCGAACAATGCTATGCTGCTTCGTATTTTTTATGCAAATGGGTATATGTTTTATTTTAAATTAATGTGCATAGGTTTTTTGGGCTGGGTTGGCATGGGAAGACATGAATTTAGATGCTGAAACTTTGGTGACGTTTGTCATGAGATTTTCTTTTAGTATATTGTTGTGTTTTGGGGTGCTTGAAAATGATGTATGATCACATTGCGCAGAAGCATTCTTTTACCCTGTGGTGACTGGAACATACAAGCAGTTAGATTGGCCAACCATGGGAGCCACGTTCTGCAGTATCTTCCGTTTTGTGGAAAGCATGGTGCCCCCAGTGGATTCGAAATCTGCTGGTCTGTTGTAGAACTATGAAGTTTAAGGTGTTTGGTGGTTTTATTTAGTATTAAGATAGTGTTCGTCTTAACAATATATTCATTTCTAATTATTCACTTAATTAGATATGAATATATTTATTTATATAGTTTTAAGGTGATGCTGTGGAATATATTCACAACTAATTATCCACATAATTAACACTGAATATATTCCTATGTTAATCACCAGTTTGGGTGTTTTGTTGTTGTTTATGTTGGTGGGTTTTTGTCATTTTGCAGAAGAGACTCAACAAAACTCTTCCCCACCAAATCTATGTAATGTATGTTAAGTATGGTGTTTAGATTTGTGTTTATTAAGTGTTTTATCAATGCAGTCTTGATGTTGTTTATGGTGTTTATATTTGTCTTTGTTCCTCACCAAATCTATGCAATGGATGTTACATATGGTTTAGATTTGTGTTTATTAAGTGTTTTGTCAATGCAGCCTTGATAGTGTTTTGTTCCCAGACCACATATTTGAAAACATACATTTTGTATGGCAATTGTTCAGATTGATTAGCAAATGTACAATATTGTTATACCGTAATGTACATTAATTTGATAAAAAATATTTTTCAGATAAGGAATAACAATAAGCAAATGTTTTCAGAAGCATTCTTTTATAAACAATAAGGAATAACAGAAAGCGCATTACAATTTCACATCGCGCAAAAGGGATGTTTAAATGTTTTTTATAGTGATCTGGTACGTGAATGTGCGGCATATGCCTTTGATAGGAAATGTTGTGTAATTACAGGTACACTACATATATACCAAGAAAGATTAAGAATGCAATTAGTAACATGATGATATTGCCCATAAGTAATGTCTGGAGAGTGATCTGGTATGTGATTGTGCGGCCATAATTAATAAATATTTTTTATCAAATTAATGTAAGTTACGGTATAACAATATTGTACATTTGCTAATCAATCTGAACAATTGCCATACAACATGTACGTTTTCAGATAAGTGGCCTGGGAACAAAACACTATCAAGGCTGCATTGACAAAACACTTAATAAACACAAATCTAAACCATACGTAACATCCATTGCATTGATTTGGTGGGGAACAAACACAAATATAAACAACATAAACAACAAAATGACAAAAAACCCACCAACATAAACAACAAAACACCCAAACTGGTGATTAACATAGGAATATATTCAGTGCTAATTATGAGATAATTAGTTGTGAATATATTCCACAACATCATCTTAAAACTATATAAATAAATATATTCATATATAATTAAGTGAATAATTAGAAATGAATATATTGTTAAGACGAACACTATATTAATACTAAATAAAACAATCAATATACTAAATATATTGATTTACATTTTTTATCGACTTTAGGTGTTAGTATAAATTTATAATTAATAAAAAAATTTATCAAATTAATGTACATTACGGTATAAAAATATTGTACATTTGCTAATCAATCTGAACAATTGTTATACAACATGCACGTTTTCAGATAAGTGGTCTGGGAACAAAACACTATCAAGGCTGCATTGACAAAACACTTAATAAACACAAATCTAAACCATATGTAACATCCATTGCATAGATTTGGTGGGGAACAAACACAAATATAAACACCATAAACAACATCAAGGCTGCATTGATAAAACACTTAATAAACACAAATCTAAACACCATACTTAACATTCATTACATAGATTTGGTGGGGAAGAGTTTTGTTGAGGCTCTTCTGCAAAATGACAAAAACCCACAACATAAACAACAATAAAACACCCAAACTGGTGATTAACATAGGAATATATTCAGTGTTAATTATGTGGATAATTAGTTGTGAATATATTCCACATCATCACCTTAAAAATATATAAATAAATATATTCATATCTAATTTAGTGAATAATTAGAAATGAATATATTGTTAAAACGAACACTATATTCATACTAAATAAAACAATCAATATACTAAATATATTGATTTACATTTTTTATCGACTTTAGGTGTTAGTATAAACTTATAATTAATAAACATTTTTTATCAAATTAATGTACATTACGGTATAAAAATATTGTACATGCTAATCAATCTGAACAATTGCTATACAACATGCGTTTTCAGATAAGTGGTCTGGGAACAAAACACTATCAAGGCTGCATTGACAAAACACTTAATAAACACAAATCTAAATAATATGTAACATCCATTACATAGATTTGGTGGGGAACAAACACAAATATAAATACCATAAACAACATCAAGGCTGCATTGATAAAACACTTAATAAACACAAATCTAAACAACATACTTAACATCCATTACATAGATTTGGTGGGGAAGAGTTTTGTTGAGTCTCTTCTGCAAAATGACAAAAATCCACCAACATAAACAACAACAAAACACTCAAACTGGTGATTAACATAGGAATATATTCAGTGTTAATTATGTGGATAATTAGTTGTGAATATATTCCACAGCATCACCTTAAAACTACATAAATAAATATATTCATATCTAATTAAGTGAATAATTAGAAATGAATATATTGTTAAGACGAACACTATCTTAATACTAAATAAAACCACCAAACACCTTAAACTTCATAGTTCTACAACAGACCAGCAGATTCCGAATCCACAGGGGGCACCATGCTTTCCACAAAACGGAAGATACTGCAGAACGTGGCTCCCATGGTTGACCAATCCAACTGCTTGTATGTTCCAGTCACCATGTTGTAAACAACCCACAACTCTTAAGGATCTAAACTGAATAAGATGTTGCTTGCTTCCGGTTTGTACATGTACAGAGCTTGAATGCTAACAACAATATTTTGTGTGTTATGTAGTGGGAAGCCTGAAGCAAACACAATCTTCGTCCATGAATGGATATCAGCATAGTCCTGAAGTATCCAACACTCACAATCCTCGAAAGATTCACTAAGTGCTGAAAACAATAAGTCTGTCATCATCAAGGGAGCTGAGCTCATAACCATGATGATCTGGAAGGGAGACAACAAGGGGAAGGGCCATCATGTCATACGTCTCGTGGTGAATATCAAGAGCGACAATGACGTACCCCACACCATGAATGCAAGCTTGTCAGTTCAAATTTCCCTTAAAAAACACAACCATAACACAGAGTGGGTAATCATTAGGAAACAGTGCCATAAGCGTCCATGCCCTAAGATTACGGGAATACATTTGCACCTCTGTGCTCTTACGATCTGATTCGAAGACTGCCACTCGTACCAACTTGTAATCATCAAAGAACTCATCGTACCCTAGTCCGAAAAAAGCAGAGCACCATTTGCAATCTGGAGGGAAATTGATATGGGACTCTGGAATGCTCACATACAAAGTGGTTGATGGGTTCCAGAAGTAGAACTCCTCCCTGTCGTTGCAGACACACATCAAGCCTTTGTAAGAACCTAGGACCTCAACTGGATTTTCACCTTCCGTCAGCATACGGTTGTTCCTTGCACCGGGGGCCGTCCAATGGTAAGCTATAGGGTAAAACCCTATCTCCTGGATCAGTATGAACCCCAACATGTTGAGATCCTTCATTTTCTGCAGATGCACGACGTTCACAAAATAGCGTGAACATATGATTTGGTACCAGGTTTTGCAAACCAGCCTGCATATGAGAAGAGTTTTGGCTGGAAGCCTTGACAGTATTTCAATGAGAATCTCATCAGGGAATTGAAGGTACGTCATTGGTTTGGCAATTTTTGAGACCGACATTATGTTTTGTGTGTAATAGTATTTTTGTGAGCTTTGGGTAGTTTTCAGAATGTATCACATATATAATGAAGGTTCTAATAGGAAAAGTATGTATTTTATAATACAAGATATTAGATTTTTGGTGTCCATTGTAACATGCAAGAGTTGGTTGTCATAGATGAATCTTATCTGATAATTACACGATCAAATCTTTGGATATATCTTATAAACACGGTTTCCAATAATCTCAAATTATTAGGGGGGGAACTTCATGCATAGGATTTGGAAAGATACTTTTAAGAAACAATAATTCATGTGATCTCAAATTAATTAATTTTATATATATATTTGCTTTAATTTAATATCTTCTATGTACGATTTTTTGTGTTTCTGGCATTACTGGAATGTAGTGTATAATGTATATAACCGTCAACCATAATGTTAATATGTTGAATTCAACAGATACCACAAGTTTCCATATACTACCCCCGTCCCATAAAAGCGTGCACACCTACTTCATTATCGAGTTTTTGTGAGCGAGTTATTTATTATTATTTCAGGGTATTATAGATCTACCTCTCATCTATTGCATGCATCTTTAAAAATTATTTTATCATTTCAAATACTAATAAAAAACTCGCTCGCAAAAACACGTGAAAACAGTAAACGTGCACGTTTATTTGGGACGGAGGGAGTATATGTTTATATATGTTTATTTACATTTTATAACATATTTTATTTTGTAATAAATGTACATTCCCACGCGTTAGTGTATTGTCATGATGTTTTGCTAGGTCTTGGATGCACCCGGGTGCACTGTGCACTCATAGTGCATTTTAGAAGCGTGCAACTTGTTGAAAGTGCGACTTATTTTACACAGAAAAGTACAACTGTTAATATGATAATATAGTTGCATGAATCTGTTTGGAATAGTTCCACGTTTCTATTTTGTATAGTTGCACGCTTTGAAAATGCACTATGAGCTCACGATGCACCCGGGTGCACATGAGACCTAGCTAAAATCGAGACAATACACTAACGCGTGGGAATGTACATTTAGTAAAAAATATAATATGACAATCCACTTATGATTTTTGAGACCGACATTCTGTTTTGTGTGTAAGAGTATTTTTGTGAGCTTTGGGTAGTTTTCAGAATGTATCACATATATAATGGAGGTTCTAATAGGAAAAGTATGTATTTTATAATACAAGATATTAGATTTTTGGTTTCCATTGGATCATGCAAGAGTCGGTTGTCAGGGATGAATCTTATCTAATAATTACACGATCAAATCTTTGGATATATCTTATAAACACGGTTTGCAATAATCTCAAATTATATGGGGGGAAACTTCATGCATAGGATTTGGAAAGATACTTTAAAAAAAAACACGATATTTACTAACATTATTAAATAGTATATTATTATTTTTATTTATTTTTATCCCCTTTATTGTTGAAATTAGTTTTTCTGGGAGATGGTCGTGGGTGTGTAATTCACAAATCATATATCAGCACATATGTACATTAGATCAGTGGTATGTATATAACAGGCTTATAACGTACCCTACCGATTTACAATGTACATCGAACATAAAAACACCATAATTATCTATCTAATATATAGTGGACTGATGGGGACATCATTGTACATAATCATAAGTATTTTACATACCAATCTCCTCAACAAGCATCCTTAATATTAGACAAGGAACAAACATAAAGTGTAACAAATGTCACACAGGGAACAACATCCAAGAAGCCAAAAGACAAAAAAAATGGTTGGGGGGAATACGTGTTTTTGTTCCTGAATCAAATAACACAATCAAACATCATAGATATGATAATCCAACAAGTCTACCATCAATATATGTTTGATGTTATAAAACTAATTTCTCTTTTTTGCTCCTTGTTTTGGGCTATGTATTGACACTGGGTTAACGAACCATTTAACCATCTTTGCTCGGTAGTCGGCCGACTTCTGTTTAGTACATGTACCTTTCATCAATTGCCCACCTAGAATTATGTTTTTCAATCTTGTTGCAAACTACTAAACCGCAGATCCAATCGATCTAGTCTTTTTCTTCTTTGTATGGAAAGCACAGCAGTGGGTTTTTTTATGCGCCCGGTGACAACAGGGTGACGTGGATCAGTATGTTTCCATCTATTCTTCAGGCTTTCTTCCACATACTTCACCTGTTAAGTGCCATTTTTTTTGTGCGTCATTCTAATGGGGTAAAATGTACATGTTCAAATAAATCAGGAATCAATGTATGAATAGGATAACTAAAAAAAAAGATCTTTACCACTACACCAGCTTCAACTAGGTACTTGTCTACAGCACATCTGCCCCGAGGCTGCATAGAGTTGTTAAACAACCACTCCGATGTCTTCAAGTCCAGCACAAGTGTTGTCCAGTGGCCATCCAATCGGCTCTTTGATCTCTCCACATCAAACACGCTAATTGGGAATACCAAATGCATGTGTTTACGATCAACACTTTTTAGCACATCGTCAATGTATTGCTTCTTAACCCAGGATGCATACTGGTGCGGCACTGATATGATACCTTGCATTACGTACGCAGATTAGTCCAAGTATTCTATTGTTTTGTGTTTTTTGTGTGATGTATTTAAAATCAAACGAATTATCTGTGTTACATACCCAACATGATCATGTAAACACCAATGTACCATTAGCGCTATCATGCTCTTCGTATGTAACCTTCAAAATGCCAGCCCAAGAATCGATCACCTGCAATTTATTTTACACACATGGTTCAATAGGTGTGTGTTGATTTTTGATGTACTAGCAAAAGGATGCAGGTATCTTGGGGGGTGGAAGGATACGTACATTCGCGGGAACTCGCTGATGATGCAATATATCAATAATGTGGTGAACAGATACGTAAGCCAGCTCATTATCACTACTACTATATACACACATCCTGCAAAAGGTTTATACAAATGAATAAAATGTACAAGCACACACGTTTTACAGAAAAAATAATAATACACACAATGTTTGAAAAATACTAACCCTTCACCATGGTCATCCCAGTGTTACCTCAGTGCATCTTTAATTGTCTGTTATGTCATCCGCACCGCGCCATGTTTTTCATTCAGCTTAAATGGGTCCCCTTGACCTTGGTTTAGTTGTATATCCATATCGTCATCCATCTCGTGGATCTTTATTATCTCAGTTGTTCTCATTTGTGGGGTAAGATCAATCTGCTTTCTGTCTGCGTTAGCTTTTCGTGCTTTTATTCTTTGAGCCATTGTGCTAGGTGTAATGTATTTCACAGTACGCTTAGCCCGTACAGGTGTTTCATCCGCAGTTTTATCTTGTTGCTCTTCAACGCATTCCATCTCTTCCTGACCCTCCTCGATAGTGTGCATCTCCCTGTCGAATGGAATACTCTATAATCCATCCAAATGAGAAAGTTTATCGATCGATGCAGGTATCTTGGGTGCATAATTTAGCAGGATAGACTTATCATCTTTCAAATCTTCATTGACAGCACCCGATATGCTGATCTTCTCCTTATCATGCAACGATGTATCCTTTTGTTGTTGCTGAATGTGCATATCTGCTAAGCGGTCAAATTGTGCAATAGCATCCGGGTCTGAAAAATATCTGTGTAAGAGTTGGCTCAGAATCATCATCTGCACGTTCCTCCAGTCGCTCATTCTACAAAGTAAGTGCTTTAATTTTTTCATCCTTTATTTTCATAGCACTTTTATGGCCAACTTTGAACGTACGAAGCTCAAGATCCTTCATTCGTAACTGCTCCCTTAACTGGGCCACCTCTCTGTCTAAGATTGCCACACTATTCCAACCCGACCTGACATCTGCATAATCCTTTGCATAATTAACCGCAACATCCAAACCATCAATATCCATCCTTCCACCAACACCATCACTCGGGTGGTTCTTCAAATATCCATTTTTAGGTGGTGGAGTTTTGAACTGGGACATATATAAACTGAATGATGGGTAATCATCTGTAGTGTGAACATCCATCTCTGTAACAGGGTCATCAATGTTGCTTTTAGTTTTTTTAAAATCAGCACCAAACGAATCATGTTCTCCGTTATTCTCTACATTTTTTTTGCCTATGGTCACCTTCTGTATGTTGCTGCTGCTCCTCCTCTTTGAGCTTGAAGGACCACTCTCATATCTGCTTTCTATACAGTTCTTGACAGAACATCTGTACTCAAACTTTGTCAACCCTTCACTGTGTTCACTATTGTCTGTCTTTGGAGAAGAAACATCAACCGAATCATTTGTGGCTTCATCATCGTTGTCACTGTATTTTTCCCAAGATTTGTGAAGTTTCACAAACTCAGACTTTTCCCTTGGTGTATATGCCAATTTACGGGGGTTAACCTGTGTTGTGTGTGTTTTTTTACAAAATGACACGCATATGAGAACAGTATAAAATATTTTATACGCACAAAGTACATTCATTTTAACACGTACAATCTTGGAGTCTAGCTGAGTTACGTGAACTTTCTTCAGCAGCTTATTCAACTCATTCAATTCCCACTTCAAAAATCTTGGGAAGCCAACATCACTAACTGGATTCACTAGTGCTGCATGCTCGCACAGCCAGTACTACAAAAAATGTATATATATAAATTATTAATTAAATATATTTTTACGAAGTAAATTAGGACCATGTCATAAAAGAGAGAGATGTTTGAACGGTATACTTACAGGCAGAAGAGAGGTACAACCTCCAGTCCCTCCAGTCCGTACTGTCCCGGTCAACATCAACTCGTTGTACAACAAATCAATCATCAATTGACACCAGTCATACAATTTAATGTTGTCCAAATCTTCTAGATATTACGATAGGTATGTTGACATAGTAGATTTTTTCTTTGTGCACAAAAGTGCAGCCAGCAAATTACATATTGTAACTCTTGATACATCTTGGATACTTTCTTCATCGTCTTTTTTAAGAAGAACCTCTAGCTTCTCATACAACATTCTCTCTCTGTCCATCCATGGCAGTATAACGTACTCAGACATCTTCAAAGGTATCTTCTGTTTTCCACCACTCAGCCCAAAGATAAGTTGAACATCTCTAGCACACAAACCCACCATGTCCTTTCCTAAAACAAACTTTTTAGTGCGAGTATCAAAAGCAAGTATAAGATCCTTGATGTCATCTTCATGTTTTTTGCACATAGACATCAAGTTTTTTGTTTCATTGTCAGCGTGCCAGTACATGCTATCGAATAACATCCAGAATGGAGTCTTTTTCATCTCACACAAGTGTTCACTTGTGTTTTCTAAATTGTTCAGGTCCTTCACAACTGATCGCAAGTTGCTTCGATAACATGTCTTGTTACCACCAGCACAATCATCATCTATTCAAAGTCAATATTTCAGTCTACTTTAATCAGTGATAAAAAAAAAAGACAGAAAATCAAAAGACATATACATTTTGTGTCTCACTAACCAAATGAATCCTTATGTTCTGGTCTTATCCTTTTGCTTGTCTTCCTAACTGATTCTCATTTGTCTGAGGCAAACTTAGTTCTCTTCCGGGCCGAAGATCTAAAAACAAAGTCAGAATCTGATCCAACTTCCGACAAAATGTCACAATATATTAGACATCTAAAAATCCATTAGATACACAGTATAATATTATATGAGTTTTTAATGACAATTTTTGACCTGAGTCGCTCACGTTGGCATTTGATGTACTGACTGTCTTCCCTAATAATAATTCAATTATGTTGTTAGGTACACACTTACTGGAATGTATATAATTATAAACAACACAAAACAGAATTAAATTGTGTATACCTTTTCCACGAGCCCTTTTTTTGTTTTGTACATTCTCGTTTGATCCCTTGATGCCACTAAGTCTGCTTGATGTTCTTCTCTTGGTCATTGCGCTCCTGTCTTTTTTATATGACACCTTATAAGATGTAACAAGTAAACAATCAATGAATATCAAGAAATGTCTACATTTACTCACTTTGGTACATATTCACATTGAGGAATACACAAATATGTGTGCTAGACACAATACTAAATATGACATCAAGTACGTCACAATTGGTTTTCAACATAATTTTCACACACAAAAATAATAAACATCAGCACAACAATACAAATGTACAGAGTTTACAGAGTTCAAGAACTAGATAAATTGAGAGAACTAGTTACAGAGATTAATTTCAAGGAAATTACAGAGTTTAATTTCAATCAGACAATTTACTAAAAAACATACACCTCAATCAGACACACAATTTTACAGAGTTTAATTTCAAGGAAAGTACAAAATCAAAAGGATGAGAACTAGATAAAGGGAGAGAACTAGTTCAAGTCCAAGAACTGTACAAACTCTGACACACAATTTAATTTTGTTTTACCAACTGAGAAAAAATACAATCACAACTAATAGGATGAGAGTGTTATCTAAAGGAAAAAATACATACCTATAATCGAGAATTTTTCCATCATAAAGCAGCTCATCAGCAAGGGTTGCTTTCCTCTCCTTCTTTGTTAGTCTACCAGAAAAGAACTCAGATGATGACTCTATCACAGTACCCACCCAATCATCAAGTAGCCAGAACTGGTGAAATGTTGTAATGTTTACATCATGGTTATATTCGATTTGCCTGGAAGTGCTTGGGAAGCGTTTTTGATCTAGAATCACCCTTCTTATAGTGCCTCTTTGGATCTATCACACCTCTCAACTGTAACAAATATCATATTTGACTTTCAATCAAGAAACAGTACACCGAATAAAATGCAATAGACTTGAATGCTTTACAAATACAAAATTGGCCTCCAATAGTATTTATTCAATTTAGCAAAGTAGTTTCGCAAGCTGTCCAGCAGCAATTGAGAAACAAACTTAAATCTTATCCAAATGTATATTATGTATTAACCACTCATGTTTTTATCTCCTAGCAGCACTGCAGATTCTACACAATATGACCAGCAAAACATTAATGGACATGTATTCAATTATTCATATATGAAAAATGGAGACCAATATTCTTTGGGACTAGTGAGTAATCTCCAATATAATATATTCACACACAATATGTATATCTAACATAACTTGCGACGGGAAAATAAAATATTGAAATCCCTATTGGCAGATGTAAGAAAGATAAATTTGCCATTCGTTGAAAACAAAACCTTATAAAATTTAGATCACACCAGTCACCCCACCCCCGAAAAATAGAATTTCTAAACCATGGATGTTATTTTTAAGTAAGTAGCATTTGTAGTACTTGGATATGCCTTATAAGAACACCCACAGTCCCACACACATGTGTGTATATGTGTATACATGTACAAATGTAGTGTTTTATGAGTATATCTCATCATGAATTTTTCATACAAGTCTTCCTCTCCAAAAGCTTATAAATGAGTAACTTTTTATAAGAAACTAAATTTGCATCATTCACACTGTCCCCAGCTTCTCTATAACCACCAATATTGTTATATAATTGACAATAAGTACAATAATCTACTACTACTAATACATTTTAAAATAGTCAGGTGTGTTGCCCAGTGCATAACTGAAGACGGTACATTATTATTATCACAATTTAGTTCTGTTTTATCAACTGTTCAAGTTTTTAGCTCACACCACTGCAAAAAAATAAACCCAAAATTTGTTGAATTATAGATGTGAAACATTAATATGAAACCAACTGCAGTTACTTGAGCACATAAATATGCCCGAACAATGACCCACAAACACACATGCAAATGCTAGTTTCAAATGTATACAAACTACACAAAATACTAGGAAATCATAAACTAAAAAATAAACAGCGAAGAGAACTAGGGTTTTATACCCTTTACCTCCTTCCAGGTTCAGAATGAAACTCAGAGAAAATTAATTAAACTGAACACTATATCCATCGATCGAATTGCCCAATCGCTCCAAAAAATCGTCTCGTTGTTACAAGCCCCAAATGAAGTTGGGTTTTTCGCACATGCGATTTTTCTCACGAATAATTGCTTTTTTTTGTTATCAGGAACAATGGCCCTTTTCGCACGGTGGTTTTTGAGCTCCTTCAATGTGTTTCTCCCAAAAATTGAATTTTTCACAAATCTCCCAAAAATTGTCTACAATCTGGAAGCAATCATTTTGAGAATATTTTATGACAGTGTTGCAGAGGGGTGTGGAGGCGGGTGGGGAGGGGAGCGGTCGTCTGGGGTGGCAGAGGGTGGGTAATGTTTGCAGAGGGGGTGGTAGGAATAAATTTTGCATATTTTTTCATTTATTAATAATGTTAAGTTTTAGTAAGGGTAATCATGTCTCAAATTGTAGCTATTTGTGTTTGAATGCAGCAAAAGTGGGTGAGTAGCAGAGTCAAAAAAGTCAATGTAGCTAAATGTCAAAACCCCGAAATAGATTGGCCGTGTTGTGAGTACCATAAAATTGGGCCTGATAACATAAGAGAAAACATAAATTTAAAGGTTGGATCAATTTACACAGAGATTTAAATTCCATATGTTTAAAAAGTTAAAACTATGTCTTACAAATTTTTGAAGGTAGATGTTCTGTGCATCCAGTTGTACCGAGAATAATTCTTTGGTCCAAGTGCAAGAGCTCGACATGCGCGGTATCACCATCTCCATAACCATGCCGATGATGGTAGGATATAAACTGCAACTATGGAGAAATTGTTGGGGAATAAGTTGCACGGATCTATTCGGGGTGAATATTTAAATACAAATTTAATTCTTATAATTATTACTAGCATGAATTAATCCTATATTAATTCAAATAATAATCCAACAACATATCATGCATATAATTAATTCACGTAAATCCTACGCATGCGGAATTCTACGAGTTTACGTGAACGTACCTCTTGGGACGGCAATGATCTGGCTGATTAGACTCACCAAAAGAACTTCTCAAGTATTCCCTTAATCCTTGCTCGACTATCCGGTGGTAGGACACTTGCGAACAATTAACAAAAGAAAAATAAATTATGTTGCACCACCTTTGTGGATTTACTAATTTTTTCAGCACATGGAATTGTACTTGGGAATGAAAGAGTCATTCCCTATTTATAGAGCATAGGTGATCGAAAATTTTGGGCAAAAAAATAATGTGGGAAAATCTTTTCTTGATCTCCAAGAAATCTTGAATATATCTCTTATATTCTTTTTCCCATAATTATAATATTCCACAAAATCCCACCTACTTTTTTATTATGGAGTATATTTTTTTTGAAATAGGAGTAACAAGATTCCAAGATTTGGATCTTCTTGAATTTATGAGATATTCTTGTATTTCAAGAAATACATATCTTCCATAATATCTTTTCAAGAAAATCAAGAAAATCTTTCTTGCCCTCTATATTTCAAGATTTTCAAAAATTTCCCTATGGATAACCAAGTGGGAGATTTCTTGAATTTAATGAGATAATCTTGTATTCCAAGAATACATATCCTCATTCCATAACAAAATTCAAAGAAAATCTTTCTCCCCTTTTATCCATAAATTTCGAAATTTATTAGGAAAAATAAGCAACAATATTTATTTTATTTTAAACACCTTTTTCAGTTATTGAACTATATGTTGGGCTACTTAGGGGGCCTTTAGGAGAATTAAGATTGGACCTTCCAATGGATCTTGAATTATCAATATTGAGCCACAATATTATTCAAGCCCATAAATATTAATTAATCCCACTACATAATTAATATTGCACTATCCATCTTAACCCATATTACAGTCAATATGGCTCCCGGTTATTATTTCCTGTGTTTAAGATTATCTAGCCCATTAATTAATTCAAGCCACTGAAATAGCTTTCCGTTAATTAATATCTTTTGTCCTTGGTCAAGGAACGGTTCAACATTATTATCCATACCGGAAACTAATTCCACTTGCAAGATTTGGTATGATAAAGCTTATGAACCTCCCAAGGGGCAAATCGAACAAAGCGTGCTTGCACCGCGATTCTCCGTATTAAATCTTAGCAATCACATGTGACCAATAATATTGCCCAAGATAAAAAGTATTGAATCTCGTTGATTCTCTACCCATGATAAGTCAAAGCAATAGTTACCAATCACACGTGATCCTATTTAAAGAATGAAGATTAAGAAATAACGAACCACTGAGGTCTAATTCTTCCTTGTTCAGTTCTGAAGAATTTGTCCTCCCAGTAGGTCCTATTCAAGACATCACCATGCCTTTGGTGTAATCTCTTAGTCAAGACAAGCCAATCTCGAGCTTTACACTTCAACCTTTCACGATGGATTGTTCATTTCCATCTAGGTCGTGAATGGTGTACTTTTTTTTAGTTACAAGGGGACCAAGAATTTAATCTTACGTGATCGGGTATCACTAAATTAACTACAATGTAACACGTACTATTTAATGAACAGTTATGCAGTAAATATATGTAATATTCGATGATATTTAAAGCATCAGTGATAAACAATTTATTTCAGTAAATAAGTCCGAAATTCAGTTTTTGATTATACAAAGTAAAAAACATATTTTCCAGTATAATCCCAACAATCGCCCACTTATACTCAAAGTCTGCTTTTAAGTATACTACAACATGTCTCGTGTAGTTCCTAATACGTGACATCTAATGTCACCTACACGAACCTAATAATTTCTCCCACTTATACTCAAAGCAGATTGGCAACGGTCTTGACACCCATTCCTTCCACATGTCTCTAGAATGTATTCAGAGGCAGACCCTTTGTGAATGGATCTGCTAGGTTGTCTTCAGACGCTATCTTTGCCACATCTATATCTCCTCTCTTAACGATATCTCGTATAAGATGGTATTTCCTTTCAATGTGTTTGTTGGCTTTGTGGGCTCTTGGTTCCCTTGAATTTGCAAATCGCTCCCAGATTGTCACAATAAACAGTGATTCTGCTGGGCAAATTCGGAACCACATTCAAGTCCACTAGGAAGTTCTTGAGTCAAACCGCTTATTTTGCTGCCTCGCAAACAGCTACATATTCGGCTTCCATGGTAGAATCTGCGACGCATTTCTGCTTGACGCTTCTCCATGTCACGGCTCCTTCCCCATGCAAAACACACTACCGGAGGTAGATTTTCTGGAGTCTATGTCTGATTAGAAATCCGAGTCCGTGTAGCCGATGGGGATTGGACTATCTGATTGATAAATTAACATTCTATCCCGAGTTCTTTCCAGATACTTCCGAATGTTTTTAACTGCCGTCCAATGTTCTTTCCCTGGGTTACTTTGATATCTTGCCACCATGCCAACGGCAAAGCAGATATCCGGTCTCGTACATAGCATTGCATACATAAGGCTTAAGCGGTACCGGCATAAGGAATGCCTTTCATGTCATCTATCTCCTTTTGCGTCTTAGGGCACATTTTCTTGGATAGATGGATTCCATGTATGAAAGGTACGAAGCCTTTCTTGGAATCTTGCATGTTGAATCGTTTCAAGACAGTGTCTATGTATGAAGCTTGCAATAAGCATATCATCATTTTCTTGCGATCTCGAGTGATCTTGATCCCAAGGATGTGTGTGGCTTCCCCTAAGTCCTTCATATCAAACTGTTTTGAAAGTCATGCCCTTACGTCTGATAACACCTTTACATCGTTCCCGATGATCAGAATGTCGTCTACGTATAGTATTAAGAATACCAATGCAGTTCCGACATGCTTTTTGTACACACAACTTTCGAACTCATTTTGATCGAACCCATAAGACTTTATAACATGATCAAAACATTGGTTCCAAGCTCTGGATGCCTGTTTGAGTCCGTAAATGGACTTCATGAGCTTACAAACTAGGTGTTCTTTGCCTTTTTCAATGAAGCCTTGGGGTTGTTGCATATAGATCTCTTCATCAAGACTTCCGTTAAGGAAAGCTGTCTTGACATCCATTTGCTGGATTTCAAAGTCGAGATGCACAACAATCGATAAGAGAATTCGGATGGACTTGAGCATAGCTAAGGGCGAAAAAGTTTCCTCATAATCGATCCCTTCTTTCTGAGTATAACCTTTCGCCACGAGTCTTGCTTTGAAGGTTTCCACCTTCCTGTCCGGTCCTCTTTTTCTCTTATACACCCACTTGCAACCAATGGGTTTGACCCCATTAAGTGGTTCGACTAGCTCCCACACTCTGTTATGAAACATAGAACCCATTTAAACTTTCATTGATGTTTGCCAAGAATCTGCATCCTTGTCTTGGATTGCCTCGTCATATGTCCATGGGTCCGATTCGTCTTGTCCGAATCAAGTCCGGGGACTCTCCTATTCCCATGAATCTCTCGGGCATTTTCACAACCCTTCCACTCTGACGAGGTTCGGTTGTGTAAGTGTGTCATTTGGTATATCATCTTGTGCAATTGGCATTGAGGTTAGCCCCTTAGCTCATTTAAGGTAATCTCATTACGGGTCTTCTTTCGTTCATATAGTCTTCTTCCAAAAATCTAAAGTGGGTGCTTATTACCGCCTTTTGATCTTGGGACCATAGAACATACACCTTTTTATTCCTAAAATTATTCCACAAACAACCTTAATTCTGATCGAGGATCCAATTTTCTGGCTTCCTTGTCCAACACGTAGGCCGGACACCCCCAAATCCTCATGTGTCTCAAACTAGGGTTGCGCCCGGTCCACAATTCTTTGGGAGTTTTGGGAACCGATTTGGATGGCACCAAGTTCAGAATGTAGGCTGTTGTTTCCAAGGCATGACCCCATAACGACTTGGGAAGATCCGCATAACTCATCATAGATCTAACCATTTCCAAAAGAGTTCTGTTTCTTCGCTCTGCAACCCCGTTTTGTTGAGGGGTTCCGGGTGCAGTGAGCTGGGATGCAATCCCTTCATCAGATAAGTAGTTCAAAAACTCATCGCTGAGGTATTCGCCTCCACGATCGGATCATAGAGACTTGATACATTTTTCCCTATGATTCTCTGCTTGAGCCTTAAATTCTTTGAATTTCTCAAAGGTCTCAGATTTATGCTTCATAAGGAAAATATAGCCGTACCTTGAGTAATCATCAATAAAAGTGACAAAATACTCATAACCTCCTCTTGCTTTGGTTGACATTGAACCACATATATATGTGTGAACGATCTCTAACACTTCTTTGGCTCTATTCCCCTTGGCTCCAAATGCCGCCTTGGTCATTTTACCCTCCAAACATGATTCGCAGGTTGGAATTTGTTCAACTTGGAGAAACTCCAGTGAACCGTCTTCTACCAACCTTTGGATCCTCTTTGGATTAATATGTCCCAATCTTAGATGCCATAGAAGTGTCTCGTTCACGTTTTCTTTTATCGGAAACAGTTGATGTGTTATAGGATGCATTTTGTGAGTGGTGTGCACAGTTAATTGTATAGAGATTTTCCATCAATGTCCCATAACAGATACACTCATCATTTCAAGAAATGATTTCATTCTTATTAGAAGAAACTAAGTGTCTATTAACAGAATTTTAGAAACTGGAAGTGAATTCTTTCTAAAACTGGGAACATAAAGAACATCTCTTAAAATTAGAACTCTGTCTTCAAAAGACAGGTGCACTTCTCCCACTGCTTCAGCTGCCACTCTCGTAGCATCGCCCAGTGTGATGAGGATCTCACTGCCACTAAGTTGTCGGATCAGTTTGAACCCGTGAAGCAAACATGATTAGTGGATCCCGTATCAACTACCCACGAATGAGAAGTATACGCCGCTAAACAAGTTTCAACAATTAGTGCGTGAGAATTACCTTTCTTTCCGGCCCTTTTGGGGTTGGAACAGGCAAACCTCCATTGTCCTCTTTCACCGCAGCTTAAGCACTTCCTCTTTGGATTTTTCTTGACACCACCAGCATTCGTCATCTTATCATTGCCCTTGGCAACAGTTGAGTCTGATTGGTTTTGGCCTTTGGTCACCTTCTTCTTCTTGCCATCCCTTGGCCTAGAAGATGAAGACGGACCACTTGTCGTCAAAGCATGAGTTTGGTGCCTTATCAACATCTCTGCCGAGACCAAAGCTTGCAGCAAATCAGCTAGCGAGGCAAAATTGCTCAGAAACTTTTGGGCAGAGAATGAAGTACCAAATTCATCTGAGTCTCCAGATAATAATCTGTACTCAGAACTTCAAGTTTGTTCAGATGGGCCATCAATTTTGAGGATGTAATCCCTCACGGGTTTGCCCTCCACCAATTACAGCGACGACATCTCTCGCAAGGTGATCTGACGAGTCTCGCATTTTTTACTCGCCAGTTGGCTCATCTGATTTTGGTGTGTCAAGAATCCACTTATGCTTTTGTGCAGTTAGGACAATTATAATTTTCCGTTTCCAATCAATATAGTTTCCATACTTATTCTATTGACTTTAAGTATAATAGAAGTTGATTAAAAGGTTACGACATGCTGAACTGAAATAAACAATAATATGCATAAGCACAAATATATCACAAGGTTCGATCACATTCATCATATTTAAAATCTCAAAAAAAATATGAACATGCATCAGCCAACATCTCAAAACAGTTTAAATAAGCCACGTGGGGTGGGTCATTATTTAAACACATTAAAGCAGGTTACAAACAAGAACACTTACAAACCTTTAATATCCAGATTAATAGTTGGCTCCCACTTGACCAATATAAAAAATTGACAGGACTTGAGGAAGTATATGCATATCAATTTTATACCTAAGTAATAACCATGATTAAATACAGGATTATTATTTTGCTTTGAACGAGCCTCGTGGGGAGGGTCATCGTCGCCACTAGTAATAATCCACAATCATCCATTTGGAATTCATTCATGTGAAAGCTAACTTTTGACCGTCCCCTGGAGAATTTCTCCAAAAAGAATTCACAAATAAATAAATCATGGAGGTCAAAATTAATTCAATT
Source organism: Stenogyne calaminthoides (assembly GCA_037126765.1). NCBI lineage: Eukaryota > Viridiplantae > Streptophyta > Magnoliopsida > Lamiales > Lamiaceae > Stenogyne > Stenogyne calaminthoides. The sequence goes on along the minus strand of JBBCBC010000020.1, from coordinate 31,733,299 downwards.
TTATTATCCGGAATAAAATTGTCAATTAATTATTTAAACATACTTAGTATTTTTTTATGGTGAGATTTTTCATTGGGTAACTCTCATGCAAACACATTTAAACAAATTAAATAAAGCATAAGATAACACAATAATAAATCAAGCAAAGCGGAAAAATAAACATATTGGGCACAAATTATCCAATTGTCATGGTTTTATTTTTTTTTACTTGATTTTGAAGAAACGCCGTCTTGAATTTCTCCCACTCGATCGTCTCGAAAAGAACTCCGTCTCGAACGCCACGCCAAGAGCTTTCGCAATGGGATACACGCCAAGATCCGGCGCCCCTTTTCGACCTCAAGACACACCTCGGCGGGGACAGCGTACCCATATGCAAAGAATCCTGTAGCGTGCTTTCGCCCGGCCTTGTCTCGCCCATGGAACACTGGCGATCTTCGCGTCCGTCCCCATACAAGGCTTCAGCTCCGTCCGCCGATCCACTCGCGCCACGAGTCCCGTCCGTGCCTCGGCGAGCGGCAGCGTCGTCGCCTCAGTAGCGTGCTTCGCCATCCTGCCTCTCTCCGAGAACACAGCGATCTTTCGGCGTCCCGCCAGCCTTCACTCCGTCCGCCCGATCCGCTCGCGCGCCGCAGGCCTTACACACCCCGTCTTGTATTTTTTGTCCTCCGCAGCCGGCCCTCGGCCTTCGCCTGCGCCTGCGCCCGTGCATACTGCGTGCGTCGCGTCGTCGCCGCGCCTCCAATCCCACGTTCGCGTTCGCCTTGCGCCGCCGCCTCGCCCGGGTCTGGATTTTATCCTTTAATTCTTCGTCTCTCATTCTCCGTTTAGATCCGGTTACAATTTATTTACAAAAAATAAATAAACCTAGATCTAGACTAGTCTATTACATTGATCAAATCAAACAAATCTTAATCTACTCGTGGATTTTCTCACGAGGCAAAATGAATCCGAACGAATCGAATTAAAAACCACAATTTATATGCATGCATAAATAAATACATTAAATTCCATGACAATTGAATACCTGCAAAAAAGATCTAGCAATTCTACTATCCAATTTCAAATTTAATGACAAAGAATTAAATTACAATTTAAAAAATTCAGAGCCCAAAACCGAGGCTCTGATACCAGTTGTTGGGGAATAAGTTGCACGGATCTATTCGGGGTGAATATTTATATACAAATTTAATTCTTATAATTATTACTAGCATGAATTAATCCTATATTAATTCAAATAATAATCCAACAACATATCATGCATATAATTAATTCACGTAAATCCTACGCATGCGGAATTCTACGAGTTTACGTGAACGTACCTCTTGGGACGACAATGATCTGGCTGATTAGACTCACCAAAAGAACTTCCCAAGTATTCCCTTAATCCTTGCTCGACTATCCGGTGGTAGGACACTTGCGAACAATTAACAAAAGGAAAATAAATTATGTTGCACCACCTTTGTGGATTTACTAATTTTTCCAGCACATGGAATTGTACTTGGGAATGAAAGAGTCATTCCCTATTTATAGAGCATAGGTGATCGAAAATTTTGGGCAAAAAATAATGTGGGAAAATCTTTTCTTGATCTCCAAGAAATCTTGAATATATCTCTTATATTTTTTTTCCCATAATTATAATATTCCACAAAATCCCACATACTCTTTGTTATGGAGTATATTTCAAAAAATAGGAGTAACAAGATTCCAAGATTTGGATCTTCTTGAATTTATGAGATATTCTTGTATTTCAAGAAATACATATCTTCCATAATATATTTTCAAGAAAATCAAGAAAATCTTTCTTGCCCTCTATATTTCAAGATTTTCGAAAATTTCCCTATGAATAACCAATGAGAGATTTCTTGAATTTAATGAGATAATCTTGTATTCCAAGAATACATATCCTCATTCCATAACAAAATTCAAAGAAAATCTTTCTCCCCTTTTATCCATAAATTTCAAAATTTATTAGGAAAAATAAGCAACAATATTTATTTTATTTTAAACATCTTTTTCAGTTATTGGACTATATGTTGGGCTACTTAGGGGGCCTTTAGGAGAATTAAGATTGGACCTTCCAATGGATCTTGAATTATCAATATTGAGCCACAATATTATTCAAGCCCATAAATATTAATTAATCCCACTACATAATTAATATTGCACTATCCATCTTAACCCATATTACAGTCAATATGGCTCCCGGTTATTATTTCCCGTGTTTAAGATTATCTAGTCCATTAATTAATTCAAGCCACTGAAATAGCTTTCCGTTAATTAATATCTTTTGTCCTTGGTCAAGGAACGGTTCAACATTATTATCCATACCGGAAACTAATTCCACTTGCAAGATTTGGTATGATAAAGCTTATGAACCTCCCAAGGTGGAAAATCGAACAAGCGTATTTGCACACGATTCTCCGTATTAAATCTTAGCAATAACATGTGACCAATAATATTGTCCAAGATAAAAAGTATTGAATCTCGTTGATTCTCTACCCATGATAAGTCAAAGCAATAGTTACCAATCACACGTGATCCTATTTAAGGAACGAAGAATAAGAAATAACGAACCACTGAGGTCTAATTCTTCCTTGTTCAGTTCTGAAGAATTTGTCCTCCTTTAGGTCCTATTCAGTGCATCAGTCATGCACTAATGTAATCTCTTGGTCAAGACAAGCCAATCTGAGCCTTACACTTCAACCTTTCACGATGGATTGTTCATTTCCATCTAGGTCGTGAATGGTGTACTTTTAGTTACAAGGGATTGTTAATTTAATCTTCTGTGATCTGGTATCACTAAATTAACTACAATGTAACACGTACTATTTAATGAACAGTTATGCAGTAAATATATGTAACATTCGATGATATTTAAAGCACCAGTGATAAACAATTTATTTCAGTAAATAAGTCCGAAATTCAATTTTTGATTATACAAAGTAAAAAGCATACTTTCCAGTATAATCCCAACAATCTCCCACTTATACTCAAAGTCTGCTTTTAAGTATACTACAACATGTCTCGTGACATCTAATGTCACCTACACGAACCTAATAATTTCTCCCACTTATACTCAAAGCAGATTGGCAACGGTCTTGACACCCATTCCTTCCACATGTCTCTCGAATGTATTCAGAGGCAGACGCTTTGTGAATGGATCTGTTAGGTTGTCTTCAGACGCTATCTTTGCCACATCTATATCTCCTCTCTTAACGATATCTCGTATAAGATGGTATTTCCTTTCAATGTGTTTGCTGGCTTTGTGGGCTCTTGGTTCCCTTGAATTTACAACCGCTCCGGCATTGTCACAATAAACAGTGATTCTGCTGGGAAAATTCGGAACCACATTCAAGTCCACTATAAAGTTCTTGAGCCAAACCACTTCTTTCGCTGCCTCGCAAGCAGCTACATATTCGGCTTCCTTGGTAGAATCTGCGATGCATTTCTGCTTGACGCTTCTCCATGTCACGGCTCCTTCCCCCATGTAAAACACACTACCGGAGGTAGATTTTCTGGAGTCTATGTCTGATTGGAAATCCGAGGGTTAGTTGTGGCCAGATGGGGATTGGACTATCGATCGATAAATTAACATTCTATCCCGAGTTCTTTTTCGGATACTTGAATGTTTTTAAGCGTAATCAATGTTCTTTCCTCGGGTTACTTTGATATCTTGCCACCATGCCAATCTAAAAGCGGATATCCGGGTCTCGTAAAAGCTTCCGACAAAGAAGCATAAGGAATGCCTTTCATGTCATCTATCTCTTTTTGCGTCTTAGGGCACATTTTCTTGGATAGATGGATTCCATGTCTGAAAGGTACGAAGCCTTTCTTGGAATTTTGCATGCTGAATCGTTTCAAGACAGTGTATATGTATGAAGCTTTTGATAAGCCTATCATCCTTTTCTTGCGATCTCGAGTGATCTTGATCTCAAGGATGTGTCTTGAACTTCCCTAAGTCCTTCATATCAAACCGCTTTTGAAAGTCATGCCCTTACGTCTGATAACACCTTTACATCGTTCCCGATGATCAGAATGTCGTCTACGTATAGTACTAAGAATACCAATGCAGTTCCGACACGCTTTTTGTACACACAACTTTCGAACTCATTTTGATTGAACCCATAAGACTTTATAACATGATCAAAACATTGGTTCCAAGCTCTGGATGCCTGTTTGAGTCCGTAAATAGACTTCATGAGCTTACAAACTAGGTGTTCTTGGCCTTTTTCAATGAAGCCTTGGGGTTGTTGCATATAGATCTCTTCATCAAGACTTCCGTTAAGGAAAGCTGTCTTGACATCCATTTACCAGATTTTAAAGTCGAGATCTTGTGACAATCGATAAGAGAATTCGGATGGACTTGAGCATGGCTACGGGCGAAAAAGTTTCCTCATAATCGATCCCTTCTTTCTGAGTATAACCTTTCGCCACGAGTCTTGCTTTGAAGGTTTCCACCTTCCCGTCTGGTCCTCTTTTTCTCTTATACACCCACTTGCAACCAATGGGTTTGACCCCATTAAGTGGTTCGACTAGCTCCCACACTCTGTTATGAAACATAGAACTCATTTAAACTTTTCATTGATGTTTGCCAAGAATCTGATCCTTGTCTTGGATTGCCACGTCATATGTCCATGGGTCCGATTAAATCTTGTCCGGAATAAAGTCCGAGGACTCTCCTATTCCCATGAATCTCTCGGTCTGTTTCACAACCCTCCCACTACGATGAGGTTCCGGTTGTGTAAGTGTGTCGTTTGGTATATCATCTTGTACAGTTGGCATTGAGGTTAGCCCCCTTTAGCTCATTTAAGGTAATCTCACTTCTGGGTCTTTTTTCGTTCATATAGTCTTCTTCCAAAAATCTAAAGTGGGTGCTTATTACCGCCTTTTGATATTCGGGACCATAGAACATACACCCTTTTGTTCCCTCGGGGTATCCCACCAACAACCTTAATTCTGATCGAGGATCCAATTTTCCGGCTTCCTTGTCCAACACGTAGGCCGGACACCCCCAAATCCTCATGTGTCTCAAACTAGGCTTGCGCCCGGTCCATAATTCTTTGGGAGTTTTGGGAACCGATTTGGATGGCACCAAGTTCAGAATGTAGGCTGTTGTTTCCAAGGCATGACCCCAGAACGACTTGGGAAGATCCGCATAACTCATCATAGATCTAACTATTTCCAAAAGAGTTCTATTTTCTTCCTCAACCCAACCCCGTTTTGTTGAGGGGTTCCGGTGCGATGGAGTCGATGCAATCCTTCATCGATAAGTAGTTCAAAACTCATCGCTGAGGTATTCGCCTCCACGATCGGATCGTAGAGACTTGATACCTTTTTCCCTATGATTCTCTGCTTGAGCCTTAAATTCTTTGAATTTCTCAAAGGTCTCAGATTTATGCTTCATAAGGAAAATATAGTAGTACCTTGAGTAATCATCAATAAAAGTGACAAAATACTCATAATCTCCTCTTGCTTTGGTTGACATTGGACCACATACATCTGTGTTAACGATCTCTAACACTTCTTTGGCTTTATTCCCCTTGGCTCCAAATGCCCTCTTGGTCATTTTACCCTCCAAACATGATTCGCAGGTTGGAATTTGTTCAACTTGGAGAAACTCCAGTGAACCGTCTTCTACCAACCTTTGGATCCTCTTTGGATTAATATGTCCCAATCTTAGATGCCATAGAAGTGTCTCGTTCACGTTTTTCTTTTATCGAAACTTGATTGATGTGTTATAGGATGTATTTAAGTGAGTGGTGTGCACAGTTAATTGTATAGAGATTTTCCATCAATGTCCCATAACAGATACACTCATCATTTCAAGAAATGATTTCATTCTTATTAGAAGAAACTAAGTGTCTATTAACAGAATTTTAGAAAATGAAAGTGAATTCTTTCTAAAACTGGGAACATAAAGAACATCTCTTAAAATTAGAACTCGTCTTCAAAAAGACAGTGCACTTCTCCCCATTGTTTTCCCGCCACTCTCAGTAGCATCACCCGGTGTGATGAGGATCTCACTTTGCCACTAAGTTGTCGGATCGGTTTGAACCCGGTGAAGCAAACATGATTAGTGGATCCCGTATCAACTACCCACGAATGAGAAGTATCGCCCATTAAACAAGTTTCAACAATTAGTGCGTGAGAATTACCTTTCTTTCAGGCCCTTTTGGGGTTGGAATAGGCAAACCTCCATTGTCCTCTTTCACCGCAGCTTAAGCACTTCCTCTTTGGATTTTTCTTGACACCACCAGCATTCGTCATCTTATCATTGCCCTTGGCAACAATTGAGTCGATTGCTTATGGCCTTTGGTCACCTTCTTCTTCTTGCCATCCTTGGCCTAGAAGATGAAGATGCAACCACTTGCCGTCAAAGCTTGAGTTTGGTGCCCTATCAACATCTCTGCCGAGACCAAAGCTTGCGACAAATCGAACTGCGAGGCAAAATTGCTTTCGAAAACTTTTGGGCGAGAGAATGAAGTACTAAATTCATCCGAGTCTCCCGGATAATAATCATACTTTCGAACTTCAAGTTTGTTCAGATGGGCCATCAATTTTGAGGATGTAATCCCTCACGGGTTTGCCCTCCAGTAATTACAGCGACGACATCTCTCGCAAGGTGATCTGACGAGTCTCGCATTTTTAACTCGTCAGTTGGCTCATCTGATTTTGGTGTGTCAAGAATCCACTTGTGCTTTTGTGCAGTTAGGATAATTATAATTTTCCGTTTTCAATCAATATAGTTTCCATACTTATTCTATTGACTTTAAGTATAATAGCAGTGGATTAAAAGGTTACGACATACTAAACTGAAATAAACAATAATATGCATAAGCACAAATATATCACAAGGTTCGATCACATTCATCATATTTAAAATCTCAAAAAAATATGAACATGCATCTGCCAACATCTCAAAAAAAGTTTTAAATAAGCCCGCGTGGGATGGGTCATTATTTAAACACATTCAAGCGAGTTACAAAACAAGAACGATTTACAAACCTTTAATATCCAGATTAATAGTTGGCTCCCACTTGACCAATATAAAATTGACAGGGACTTCGGGGAAGTATATGCATATCAATTTTATACCTAAGTAATAACCATGATTAAATACAGGATTATTATTTTTCTTTAACGAGCCTCGTGGGGAGGGTCATCGTCGCCACTAGTAATAATCCACAATCATTCATTTGGAATTCATTCATGTGAAAGCTAACTTTTGACCGTCCCGTGGGGGGAATTTCTCTAAAAGAATTCACAAATAAATAAATCATGGAGGTCAAAATTAATTCAATTTTATTATCCGGAATAAAATTGTCAATTAATTATTAAACATACTTAGTAATTTTTTATGGTGAGATTTTTCATTGGGTAACTCTCATGCAAACACATTTAAACAAATTAAATAGAGCATAAGATAACACAATAATAAATCAAGCAAAGCGGAAAAATAAACATATTGGGCACAAATTATCCAATTGTCATGGTTTGATTTTTCTTGATTTGATTTTGAAGAAACGTCGTCTTGAATTTCTCCCACTCGATCGTCTCGAAAAGAACTCCGTCTCGAAATGCCATGCCAAGTAGCTCGTAGCCGGGATGCATGCCCGCATCCGGTCGGCCCCTTGGCCAAGTCAGCCTCGGCACACCTCGGCGAGCCGCGCCCATGCCTCGGCAGACTCCTCGGTAGGGCTTCGGCAAGACCTTGGCGGCGGCAGCGTACCGCGACATCCGTATGCACATACCGCCCCTTGCCTCGCCCGCGGAACTGGCGATCCCCATGGCGTCCCGCTTGCGCTTACCTCGATCCAAGATCCGCTCCACGAAGCAGACGCTTGCGCCCGTCTTCTGCGGCACTTTGTACTACAGATTTCGGCCCTCGGCCTCGTCTGCGCCCGTCGTACTGCGTGCCTCCGCGTTCGCGTGCATGCCTCCCATGGCACGTTTCATGACGACGCCGCCGCTACGCCCGATTACGATTTTATCCTTTAATTCTTCGTCTCTTATCCGTTTCGATCCGGTTACAATTTATTTACAAAAAATAAATAAACCTAGATCTAGACTAGTCTATTACATTGATCAAATCAAACAAATCCTAATCTACTCGTGGATTTTCTCACGAGGTAAAACGAATCCGAACGAATCGAATTAAAAACCACAATTTATATGCATGCATAAATAAACACATTAAATTCCATGACAATTGGTTACCTGCAAAAAAGATCTAGCAATTCTACTATCCAATTTCAAATTTAATGACAAATTTAAATTACAATTTAAAAAATTGAGTCTTCAAACCGAGGCTCGATACGATTGTTGGGGAATAAGTTGCGGATCTATTAAGGTGAATATTTATATACAAATTTAATTCTTATAATTATTACTAGCATGAATTAATCCTATATTAATTCAAATAATAATCCAACAACATATCATGCATATAATTAATTCACGTAAATCCTACGCATGCGGAATTCTCACGAGTTTCGTGAACGCACCTCTTGGGGACCGGTAATGATCTGGTGATTAGACTCACCAAAAAGAACTTCCCAAGTATTCCCTTAATCCTTGCTCGACTATCCGGTGGTAGGACACTTGCGAACAATTAACAAAAGGAAAATAAATTATGTTGCACCACCTTTGTGGATTTACTAATTTTTCCAGCACATGGAATTGTACTTGGGAATGAAAGAGTCATTCCCTATTTATAGAGCATAGGTGATCGAAAATTTTGGGCAAAAAATAATGTGGAAAAATCTTTTCTTGATCTCCAAGAAATCTTGAATATATCTCTTATATTCTTTTTCCCATAATTATAATATTCCACAATATCCCACCTACTCTTTGTTATGGGGTATATTTCGAAAAATAGGAGTAACAAGATTCCAAGATTTGGATCTTCTTGAATTTATGAGATATTCTTGTATTTCAAGAAATACATATCTTCCATAATATCTTTTCAAGAAAATCTTTCTTGCCCTCTATATTTCAAGATTTTCGAAAATTTCCCTATGGATAACCAAGTGGGAGATTTCTTGAATTTAATGAGATAATCTTGTCTTCCAAGAATACATATGCTCATTCCATAACAAAATTCAAAGAAAATCTTTCTCCCCTTTTATCCATAAATTTCAAAATTTATTAGGAAAAATAAGCAACAATATTTATTTTATTTTAAACACATTTTTCAGTTATTGGACTATATGTTGGGCTACTTAGAGGGCCTTTAGGAGAATTAAGATTGGATCTTCCAATGGATCTTGAATTATCAATATGAGCCACAATATTATTCAAGCCCATAAATATTAATTAATCACACTACATAATTAATATTGCAATATCCATCTTAACCCATATTACAGTCAATATGGCTCCCGGTTATTATTTCCCGTGTTTAAGATTATCTAGCCCATTAATTAATTCAAGCCACTGAAATAGCTTTCCGTTAATTAATATCTTTTGTCCTTCGTCGAAAATTAAATAACATAACATTATTATCCATCTGGGAAACTAATTCCCTTTGCAAGATTTGGTATGAAAAAAATATGAACCTCCCAAGTTGGGATTATATCGAACAAAATGCTTTGTATTCTCAAATAAATCTTAGCAATCACATTTGACCAATAATATTTATCCAATAAAAATATATTGAATCTTACATTGATTCTCTACCCAACGATAAGTCAAAGCAATAGTTACCAATCACCGTGATCCTATTTAAGGATACGAAGATTAAGAAATAAATTAACCCAGAAGGTCTAATTCTTCCTTTCATCGATTCAGAAGAAAATGTCACAATCCATCCTATTCGAGGTTGAATCGGTCATGCACTAGTGTAATCTCTTGACCAAGAGATTACAAAGTGCATGTTTAGGCACTTACTTTCAACCTTTCAGGATGGATTGTTCATTTCCATCTAGGTAGAATTAGAATGGTGTACTTTTTTTATTTCAAAATCTTCGCCCCTTTAATAGATCGTGATGGGTTAGTAATATCACTAAATTAACTTATTATGTAAGAATCAATTTAATCAATACTTTTATCTTGTAAATATTGGTAACATTCTATTGATATTTAAAGTAGAATCGTTGATAAACAATTTATTTCGATAAATAAGTCCGAAATTCATTTTTTTATTATACAAAATAAAAAAGCATACTTTCGTTTCCTAATCCCATAATAATGTTGAACCGCTCTTTAAATAACATAAAAGATTATTAATTAATGGAAAGCTATTTCAGCCATTATTTGTATAATTGAATTAATTAATGGACTTAAATCTTAAACATGAAATAATAACCGGAGCCATATTGATGGGATTATACGGGTTAAGATGGATAGTGCAATATTAATTATGTAGTGGGATTAATTAATATTTATGGGCTTGAATAATATTGTGGCTCAATATTGATAATTCAAGATCCATTGGAAGGTACAATCTTGATTCTCCTAAAGGCCCCTCAAGTAGCCCAACATAAAGTCCAATAACTGAAAAAGGTGTTTAAAAATAAAATAAATTTTGTTGCTAATTTTCCTCATTAATTTCAAAAAATATAAATAAAAGGGGAGAAAAATTTTCTTTGAATTTTGTTATGGAATGAAGATATGTATTCTTGAAATACAAGATTATCTCATTAAATTCAAGAAATCTCCCACTTGGTTATTTATATGAAGTTTTCGAAAATTTTGAAAGAATAAGGGAAAGAAAGATTTTCTTGATTTTCTTGAAAATATATTATGGAAGATATGTATTCTTGTAATACAGGTATATCTCATAAATTCAAAAAGATCCAAATCTTGGAATCTTTATCCTTATTTTTCGAAAATAACCATAACAAGAGAAGATTGGATTTTATGGAATATTTTAATTATGGAGAAAAGAATATAGGAGATATATTCAAGATTTCTTGGAGATCAAGAAAAGATTTTTTTCCTCCCTATTCCATGATGAAAAATCGGCCACCACCTCTCTATAAATAGGGGATGAATGTTTCATTCCCAGATGAACACGAAAATTGGTTTTTCGGAAAAATATCAGCGTCGATAAAATATCAAATATTTTGAAACGTCGACAGATTGTGTATTTTCGAAAAACGTCAATTGTGAGTGTACAATTCCATGTGCTGGAAAAATTAGTAAATCCACAAAAGTGGTGCAACAAATTTTTATTTTCCCTTTTGTTAATTGTTCGCGAGCTTCCTTCCACCGGATTGACGAGAAAGGACTAGGGAATACTTGGGAAGGCTTTTTGGTGTGTTTTTATCGACGAGACCATTGTCACTCCAAGAGGTTAGTTCACGTAAACTCGTAGCAATTCCGCATGCGTAGGATTTATGTGAACTGTTTATATGCATGATTTGTTGTTGAATTATTATTTTAATTAATATAGGATTAATTCATGCTAGTAATAATTGTTAGAATTAAATTTATATTTAAATATTCATCCCGAATAGATCCGTGCAATCAATTCCCCAACACCCAGTGCGAAGGAAAGTTAATAGTTCGCCATCAAAAGGAAAACTGAAGATTCGTCTAAGGACGAGCTCAGCAGGTTGATCAAAACAATTGTCCCTCCGCAAGTTTCGTAATTAGCCGATTTGCTCGCCGTCCCATCAGATAAATTGATATCGAACAGAGACAGCTCGATCAAGACAGTTCGTGGTCCCAATCAAGTCGTGCTCGTCCAACAGTCTCTTGGTCAGAAGATCTTTCTCAAAATGGAAGAAATCCCTCAGAACGGCGAATTGATAGATGTAGATGGCTACAAACGGCAAAGGTCAGAGCTGGCAAATGAAGATCTCAATCCCATTGTTAATTTGGCTAATAATACATCTGAATTAACGTGAACTTTTTTTTTCGAATGGTATTGTCATGCATATAAAGTGTCACTATTTTTTTAAAAAAAGCTTGAATTTTAAATAGTGACACTTCATATGCACAATATTGATATTTTGTATACACACCAATGACGCTTTAAATGCACATACAATACTAGTTGAAAAAGAACGTGAACTAGGTTCACATAAGTTTTTACCATTCTTTGAAGATAATATTGTTAACACAGCCTTTGGTCTATTGTGGAAGTCTATAGTAACAAAATTTGAAGTATTTATGAAGTTGTTCATGTTTGTGTACTGTTGGCCTATTGTTTTAAACTTGGGCTCCGTTTAATTTCAAAATTGAGATATTTTATACATAAAATATTTAGGGGGTAAAGTTTTAAGGTACAAATGCAATTTTTTGGTACAAAGTGCAGTTTTTTTTTTCAAACAAAGTACAGTTTTTTTTGTACCTTAGAGTAATTAAAAATTGCATTTGTACCTTAGAGTTACTACTTCCTATTTTTTGTACCTTAAAGTCATTATCTCAAATATTTATGGGCTAAGATTAGGACTTTATTATATGGATGTTTGATATACAATATATTTAGACCCCCATGATTATTTTTATGGGTGTTTGATAGGGAGTAGTCCAAGTGGTATAATTTAAATTCTTGTTTGATAGGATGTATAAAACATAAGATAATAGAAAAATAATGAATTTGTCCTTATTCACACTTATACAATATTATACATTGTTTTGTATGAAATATTATTGTGGAGGAAATATATATGCAAGTCATTAGGTTTTCTCATCAATTCATCACCAAGCTCATTTCTCTCTTTTTTACTCGTGAATATCCCGCCTTCACCTAGGGTTTTGATTTCCAGTGTGCAAATGTTGATCAATCAATGGATGAATAAGGTATATATTGTTCACCGGCGGTGGATAAGAGGTACTTTATGCATAGCGTTTTCAAAGCTTGTATAAGGTAAGTTTGATGATTTGTTGTGAACACTCTTTATTTTTTTTATTTTTTTGGGAAACTTAGTTGTGGGTTGGGTGTTATATGTGCACTAAGTTTTGAAAACATGTCTTATGTATTTGTGTCTTCTATAGTTTTTTGTGAGCATATTCATAGTTGGACTTGTACTGAAGTGTTATTTTGTTCATTTGTACATTTCTGGAAGATTAAGGAATCGTTGTCATTATATTTTAAAAGATTTATTTGTTGTTGCTTTATATATTCTAAAGTGTGTAAGTGTATACACCAAAAATCGACCCTTTCAGTGAGTGGTGTTAAGTACTAGTTGAAAAAAGAAATGCATAATGGTGTTCACAACGTTGTTTGTGCTAATAATTGTCATTTAGTTTGATTGTGATGGACGTTGGTTGTAGAGTGGTAATGGCAAGTCGAAGGGCAAAAAAACAGATAGGACTCGAAGTCGTTGGACTGATATGGACTAATAAATATCATGGAAAGCCTTTTTTTTTTTTTTTTTGCAATGACGATAGTACGTCGCTGCCTCTTCAAACGGGTTTACATGTACGACTTAGATATAATAAACAAAAATTATAGATAAAATTTTTATTATAAAAAATATTTACCTCAAACTTAACACAAATACCCGCCACATTTTTTGTGGTCTTCTCCGTGATATCTAGTATTTTAGTAGCATCTTGCAAGCAAACAATCGAATTTATCATTGCAATTAAACGAAAATCTTCAAGATTAATAGACGAATATTTTTTACCATTTTGAGTACTCTAGGTACGTGAAAGGTAACATATTTTTTGGGATGGAAATGAGTTAGGAGTGGTAGTGTATTTTAAGGGACCTCGTAGATGAAGGTTTACGCTGATTTATAGGGGGCATGTTAGATGAAGGCTTGCAACTTGCATGTTTTGTAAAGAACGAATTACTTTAAATCATTTTCATCTTGGATTTGTTGAGTTATCGGGCACAAGGGTAGTCGTACCAAAAAGAGGTGGCGTACAAAACAACTTTAACACTAGCCATATAGTGGGATATCGTTTGACATGACCTTTCAAAATCAAATCTTGACAACCCTATTCTTTTTGTGGTGAGCTAATACACATAAAAATATTGAAACTTGTTCTTTGACACCCACATACTAATGGTCCTTTAAAAAACACAATCATGCAAAAGCATGCTTACGTTATCTAGAGAATTAATATCACTAAGAATATATATATTAATGCATATGGAAGAAAAATTAAGAGCATGATTGGTATGACTGAATGTAATTGCGACGAAATGAAATGAATTAATTAATGGAATGAAGGTGTGAATGAAATGATATAGGAATGATCATTCTTATGATTATTATGACCTAAGAATGAAATATATGTATTGGTGAATCTTTTTTAAAATTATTATTATTAATTATACTTTAATATTAATATTATTATTGATTATTATATATATTTTTAATATATTATTATTTTTAGCTTTTTAATATATATTTTTTAAAATAATATTTTTTATAATTAAAAAAATAATATTATTGTGTTTATTATAATAATATATAATGTTAGTAAGCATCTATCTATATATATATAAAAAAGCAAAAACCGCCCCAAATTTGGAAACCATTGGATTTTCCCGCAAAAAATTATTACTAAATCGGGAGTTAATATATTAAAAAAAGTAGTAGATAATCTTATCGGGAGTTAATATATTGAAAAAAGTAGTAGATGATCTTATTGGAAATATTTGTGTAAAAAAAATTGAAATAAAATATTTTAGTATATGGACAATCATTCAACGATATTTAAAACATTTAAAATTACAAATATTTAAAAGATTTGTATTATTAATATATAGATTAACCTAATTTGAATTAATTTTGTAACATACTGAAACGAACAATAATTTGTTAAAATTACATTGCAATATAATTTATTTTAGTTATATATTGTAGTCACAATATTTGATTAATTAAGATTCCATATTCATAACTATGACTACAAATTGCAAAGATCTATCTAACATTTTTGCGGACACATTTATTTTTAACTAATATTTAAATATTAATGTTTAAAAGAAAATTCAATTTCAGTCATATATATATAATGCAAGATCTTTGGAGAATTTAATCGTCTGAAAGATTTTTTAGATTTATGGATAATCATATCCATGCACAATTGGTATATATAGTTTAGTCAAAATTTTATCTTATTCTATATTTTACAACATCTTGAAGAATCTAATTGCTTGAAGGATTTTCAAGATTCAAGGAAATAATAACCCTCATAGAGAAGTGGAATGTGTTAATGAGAAAATATTGTCTATGATACCTGGTAATACAAGAGAATATTTGAGATTCGACAGTCTTTGCAAATCAGAGTACAACTCGGGAGGTAATGACTAATGACGAGTTGTTTTCTATTAATTTCTTGAATTTTATTAAAGGCTCGGGAATCGCAAATCATTTTGGTATTGAAGGAAGGTGTACCTATATATATATATATATATAGAGAGAGAGAGAGAGAGTAATGATATAGAACCAACTATTTGGTTTTTTATGGAACCAGATTAATGACGTGTCATGCCAACTCATCATACACATAATTAATTCTACTTAAATAAATTGTAGAATGATTTATAATATACTATTCCCTAAACCATGAACCCTAAACCCTAAGTCATGAACCATTCGGGTCGGGAACCATGAACCACTCGGGCCGGTGACACGTGTTTTTCAACACTCACCTCTCAAGTATAAGAGGATCGTTTCGTGCCCGATTAAATATCGATCCAAAGGACTAGTGGTGATAGTATAGCCTCATAGCTATGTGTTGGCACGTAGTTATAGTGCAAACCATGTTTTGATTTTTTATTTAAAAATAAATAACAACAAGACAATAAAATAGCAACTAGAGAATTCAACAAGCAAAGAAGAAAGCAATTAAGTAGCAAATGATTTTGTTCCAAGTGAGAGATGAGGTGTTCGGGTGTTTTTCTTTGTGAGATGATTATCAAAAGATTAATTATGGTATTTACCTCTATTTCCGGTTATTCCATAAGAGCGATCACTACACAATATACCATTCCCGTACTTGGTAAGCCTAGGGTCCGATATCATTTGAAATCCTAGGATCGGGAGGAGAATCTCCCCTTTCTAGCCCGGGTAAGGTCCCCTAATTAACTAACTACTCCGTCTCCGTATTTTTCCACTTGTATACTAAGTTTAATTCTCCTATATGCTCTTCACTCTCCACTCTAGGTGTTAACTAAAGTAGTTAATGTAAATTAGGGGGGTTCTTATGTTTCTATCCAACTCTCGTTGCAATAGAGCATAATTAACTCAAATTTGGTGAATTAAACCAATACCCATATGCCTAATCCCGTCTACCCAACTCTCGTTGCGATAAACTAGCATAAACACACAAGCTCATAGCAAAACCCAACCAAATTGAACAAGCAAAATCCCCTAATCTAAAGGATCACCATCAATAGATATAAACAACCATAATCAAAATAATTAATCAATCATCATCACAATTCCAAATACCCAAACACTAAGAACCTTAGTCCATGGTGCACAAGGCAAATCACATGGCTAAACAACAAGAATTCAAGGAACCCATAACAAAATTAACAAGTAAATTGCAATAAAAAGTAATAATCACCTTTTGGATGAAAATGTAGCACAAAAGCATAACAAAACTCACAAAACCTCTTTGAATCCTTACTTGGAATGTAAATTAAGCTAGAACTAAGCTATGCTATGAGGATCTAAACTATCTATGGAAGAAAAAATGAAAAACGAGCTAAAGTATTACTTGGAACTCTAAAAAGTATCACTTGCTTGGTTCCCTATCTCTCCCCCAGCTGCTCCATGAATGAAAAACGAACTTGGAGGCTTTTATATGCTTTTGAGTCAGTTGTCACGTGTCCCTAGGTCAAATTTGGGAAACTCTGGATTTTTGCTCGACTCGAGCAGAAGTGCTCGACCATAAGGGAGGTCGTGCACGGGTGAAATCGTGTCCGCGTTTTCACTTTTCGGGCTGCTTGACTCGAGCAGTTGTGCTCGACCAAAATTTGGTCGAGCAGCTCAAGAGTTGGCCAAAATCACTGTATGAAATGGCGTGCTCGACCAAAAATGCCGAGCAAGGTTGCTCGACTCGAGCAGCAGGTCGAGCAACTGGAGGTCGTGCAGCTTCGATCATCGCTTTCTTCATAACTTGAGCTCCCGAACTCCGATTAACTTGGTTCTTTTTGCGTTGCGAACCTCACTTCAAGATCTTTCACATGGTTCTATATTTGACTTGACTCCAAATAATATTGAGCTCGTGTTTTGCTTCCAAAATCCACAATTTTCCTACAAAGATAGCAAAACAAAAACATTTTTCATTTCAAGTGCAATTAGTCCAAATTGAGCAATAAAAGCATGAAATTGAGTCAAGAGTGAGCAAGAATAGCATAAAATCTCAAGCAAAATCACCACTAATCAACCCCCCAAACTTAAAGATTTGCTTGTCCCCAATCAAAGAAAGAGAAAACCAAAGGGGTGATTGCTTGGGATAAAACAGTGGTTCAAGTCAAAGTTCAAGACATGACAATTCAACTTCCCTCTCAAAGAACTACATTGCCAATCGAACTCTTCAGCACTTCAAGTCAAACATGATCAAAGTGTAACTCGGTCATTTGCACTCATTCATCATCCTCACGGTTGGTGTTTCTCTCATCCCTCAAGTGTATAGGGTCATGTATCTCTCCATTGTCAATCCACACAAATGAACGACCATAAGCTTTCCCTTGATCTCAATTCTCTACCATCTACTTAAGCATCATCATCTAATCAAAGAGGTCTTCGCAAAGTTGTAAAGTCGGGCTCTTTGGACGGGTAGGGTTAGTATGGTGTAAGTGACATAACTCAACTTTTAGAGCTCAAGAGTTGTACTAGAGATTCACAATTGTTCACACTCTCAACTTCAACTTCATGTTTTCCTAAGAGTCTCTCAATGAACTCTTACCCACACCCAACACATATCCTAACCATGCTTTATGCATCTCACTTTTATTTTCCAAGGATTTTGGGAAACTTTGTTCCTCTTTTTCAAACACTTTATTTTTATTTTTTTTTCATTTTTTTTAAAACCCTTGGAAAGAACTCTCTTTTTCTTGAATTTTTCATTTTCATATCTTTTTTGTATTCTATCTTTCACCACTAGGCAACTTTTCTTTTTACCCACTTTTCTTTTCAATCATTCCTCCCATTCTAGAGTGTAGTACTCCTTCTCTCACTTTGCTTCACATTCATTCCTCCCTAGATACCTTCACTTAAGCTCCCCAAGTTGACCAAGGATCAAATGGGCTTACAAAACAATGGGTACTTCAGTTACATGATGTAGCTTGTCAAGAAAATGGATTACATGGCTCAAAAAGGGCTAACTAAGGAAATTCTTTTATTTGGGTAGGGATCATATATGGCCAAGTGACTTCATAGAACAACAAAATGCCTCTTATCCTCTTAGATGATTCCTCCTAAGTCAAGTTTCAAACAAATTCAAAGGCAAGTTCTAGCACTCACAAGTGTAAACGACACACTCAAAGAACAAAAATGCAATCATTTCAAACGATCAATTCAAATAGGCTCAAAAGCTCATAAGCTTGGTAACAATGAATGAGTACGTTTTTTCAAATTCCACTCAACCAAATTCAACAATCACATGAATGAATTCCTTCTCAAGACAATATAACAATTCAAGGAAAGAACCATCATCCATCAAAAACTCAAACAAGTACCAGATTCAATCACAACCAATCAATCTCCATACAATCAACCAAGCACAAATCTCAACATCAAACACAAAAGCATCCACCACAATCCAATCGATACCCAAGGAGCAAATATACCACAAAATCATCAAGAATATAGAACAATGCCAACCACCAACAAGTAATGACCTCATCCAAGTAGAACAAGTGGGTGTGCCGGTACAAATGAAACGTAAAATAACAACTACCCTCCCCCCAAACTTAGACATTGCTACGCAATTTTAAGTTTGAAAAAAAAAAAAAGTAGTTTACCATGAAATTACACCAAGCATCATACTCATAAGCACACACTTTTGCACCATCAAATATAAACAAGTAAAACAACCTCAACTCCACACTTAAACACCAAGGCAAAACTCATGTACAAGTATATATCACCACATAAGCCCAAAAAAATTGCCAAAAGGTGAACAACCACCAAAATCCTCAAAAATGGGGGTGCGCTGGTGCAATTGTAAAATGCATAAAAGATGAAACACCCCCCAAACTTAGACTTTGCTAAGAAAATCTAAGTTTGGGAAAGAGTGTTTGTACCTAAAGTTTCCTTCAAGCACGTATCTTTCTTTTACGCTCGATATCTTCACCAAGCCTCGTCACACGACCCCGACAATCTACCAAAAATGACACTACAAAAAAAGATCAAATGAACAAACACAAAACACATAAAAGCATGTAAAGATGGGTTGCCTCCCATTTAGCACTAGGTTTAACGTCCTGCGCCGGACGGAACTTGAGTTGTTCAACTCATCGGAAAGGCCATGGATATCGATCCTCCTTGCCTTTGTATTTCAATCTTTTGGCCCCAAAATCGAGAAGGCCCTCATGACAAATCGACCAAAACCCTCCATCTCTCGTGCATAACTTATGGATGATGAAATTCCCCAAATTATATCCAATTTCTTTCACCATCATCTCTTGTCTTTCTTTCTCTCTTATCTCAAGGATGTCCAAACTTTTCTCAACTTCTTTCTTTTGGTTGTAAGTATCAATAGGCAAAACAAATTCAATAGAAGCATCCATATCAAATAAAGTGAAAAATGAAGAGTCTAAGGGATTAAAAATGTTCATTTCATTCTCCAAAATCTTTTTGGATGCTTCTTGATTTTCTTGTTCCTTGTTGCTTACATCCATCAATGGATACTCCTCTTCATCTTTTTCGACAATAAGATTGTCATCTTTATCTTTCTCATTGCTTGGGACCTCTTCCTCTTCTTGATCATCTTCTTCCTCTTCTTCAAATAAGGGATTAGTGTAACAATCAAATGAAGGATTGATATAAGCATGAGGAAAGTAAGGATCAAGAGATTTCTCAATTTCTTCTTGGACACAAGGCTCTACCATATCCAAATCTTTACACTCATAGTCCTCCGAGGGATCCTTCTTTTCATTTTCATCGACCATGGAATAGTCCTTTTCATTCTCCTCCTCACATGGATCCTCATCGTCTTCAATAATCGACCAAGCAATGTCATGGTCAAGCTCATTCTTGTCAATGTGTGTATCGGGTGAAAATTCCTCCTCCTCAAGCTCACGATTCTCACATGAGCCAAATTGACCAATTACACCACTCATTTGATTGGCAAGAGAAAAATTTAACTCTTCCCATTTTTTCATCTTTTCGTCATAACATTTATTGATTCGTTCACTATCCTCTATGAATTTTGCTAGTGCATCTTAAACGGCGGACGAGGCTTTCTTGTGACGATCATCTTGATAATATGAGGGAACTTGTTGTGTTTGGTAATCATAGTAGACGTTCCCCCAATTATCGTACCAACACTCTTCATGTTGTGGAGGATAAACCATACGATTATGATCAAAGCCTTGATTCCACTCGTAATGGTTATATCCTTCCATTTGCTCAAATAAATGCACACCTCCACAAAAGATCAAGCATCAAAGCCCAAGACAAGTATTAGCAACGTTAGTAACTCAAAAGACAAAAAGAAAAAGAAAAAAGACACTATTAACTACGTTCAACGAACAACGAGTTATACTATTCACCAACTAATCCTCGGCAACGGCGCCAAAAACATGACACTTGTTTTTCAACACTCACCTCTCAAGTATAAGAGGATCATTTCATGCCCGGTTAAATATCGATCCAAGGGACTAGTGGTGATAGTATAGCCTCATAGCTATGTGTTGGCACGTAGTTATAGTGCAAACCATGTTTTGATTTTTTTATTTAAAAATAAATAACAAAAAGACAATAAAATAGCAACTAGAGAATTCAACAAGTAAAGAAGAAAGCAATTAAATAGCAAATGATTTTGTTCCAAGTGAGAGATGAGGTGTTCGGGTGTTTTTCCTTGTGAGATGATTATCAAAAGATTAATTATGATATTTACCTCTATTTTTGGTTATTCCATAAGAGTGATCACTACACAATATACAATTCCCGTACTTGGTAAGCCTAGGGTCCGATATCATTTGAAATCCTAGGATCCGGAGGAGAATCTCCCCTTTCTAGCCCGGGTAAGGTCCTCTAATTAACTAACTACTCCGTCTCCGTGTTTTTTCACTTGTA
Organism: Stenogyne calaminthoides; assembly: GCA_037126765.1. Classification (NCBI taxonomy): domain Eukaryota; kingdom Viridiplantae; phylum Streptophyta; class Magnoliopsida; order Lamiales; family Lamiaceae; genus Stenogyne; species Stenogyne calaminthoides. Next base: position 31,712,135 of record JBBCBC010000020.1, on the reverse strand, counting down.
TACTAAGTTTAATTCTCCTATATGCTCTTCGCTCTCCACTCTAGGTGTTAACTAAAGTAATTAATGTAAATTAGGGGGGTTCTTATGTTTCTATCCAACTCTCTTTGCAAAAGAGCATAATTAACTCAAATCCGGTGAATTAAACCAATACTCATATGCCTAATCCAGTCTACCCAACTCTCGTTGCGATAAACTAGCATAAACACACAAGCTCATAGCAAAACCCAACCAAATTGAACAAGCAAAACCCCTAATCTAAAGGATCACCATCAATAGATATAAACAACCATAATCAAAATAATTAACCAATCATCATCACAATTCCAAACACCCAAACACTAAGAACCTTAGCCCATGGTGCACAAGGCAAATCTCATGGCTTAACAACAAGAATTCAAGGAACCCATAACAAAATTAACAAGTAAATTGCAATAAAAAGTAATAATCACCTTTTGGATGAAAATGTAGCACAAAAGCATAACAAAACTCACAAAACCTCTTTGAATCCTTGCTTGGAATGTAAATTAAGCTAGAACTAAGCTATGCTATGAGGATCTACACTATCTATGGAAGAAAAAATGAAAAACGAGCTAAAGTATTACTTGTAACTCTAAAAAGTATCACTTGCTTGGTTCTCTATCTCTCCCCCAGCTGCTCCATGAATGAAAAACGAACTTGGAGGCTTTTATATACTTTTGAGTCAGCTGTCACGTGTCCCTAGGTCAGATTTGAGAAACTTAGGATTTTTGACGTGCTCGACTCGAGCAGAAGTGCTCGACCATAAGGTAGGTCGTGCACGGGTGAAATCGTGTCCGCGTTTTCACTTTTTGAGCTGCTCGACCAAAATTTGGTCGAGCAGTTGTGCTCAACCAAAATTTGGTCGAGCAACTCAAGAGTTGGCCAAAATCACTGTATAAAATGGTGTGCTCGACCAAAAATACCGAGCAAGGTTGCTTGACTCGAGCAGCAGGTCGAGCAACTGCAGGTCGTGCAGCTTCGGTCGTCGTTTTCTTCATAACTTGAGCTCCCGAACTCCGATTGACTTGGTTTTTTTTGCATTGCAAACCTCACTTCAAGATCTTTAACATGATTATATATTTGACTTGACTCCAAATAATATTGAGCTCGTGTTTTGCTTCCAAAATCCACAATTTTCCTACAAAGATAGCAAAACAAAAACCTTTCTCATTTCAAGTGCAATTAGTCCAAATTGAGCAATAAAAGCATGAAATTGAGTCAAGAGTGAGCAAGAATAACATAAAATCTCATGCAAAATCACCACTAATCAGTCGGGTTCAGTTCTGGCCGAGTGGGGTCCGGGCCGGGTAAAAAAAAAAAAAATTTATGTTCAGTTTTATTTTTTCAGTTCAATTCAATTTTTCTTTTTACCCGGCCCGGACCCAAACCCAAACCCGACCCGAGTGGATCATGGTTCACCCGATCCGAATGGTTCATAATTTAGGGTTTAAGGTTCATGGTTTAGGTTATAGTATATTATAAAACATTCTATAATTTATTTGAGTAGAATTAATTTTGTGGATGATGAGTTGACATGACACGTCATTAATCTGGTTCCATAAAAAACCAGATAGTTAGTTCTATATCATTACTCTATATATATATATACTTTCATTCTAATAAATACTCACATGAAAAACTTACTCAATTTTAGCCATATATATAATGCAAGATCTTTGTAGAATTTAATTGTTTAAAAGATTTTTGAGATTTATGGATAATCATATCCATGCACAATTGGTATATATATTTTAGCCAATATTTTATCTTATTCCATATTTTACAATATCTTGAAGAATCTAATTGCTTGAAGGATTTTCAAGATTCATGAAAAATAATAATTCTCACACAATTTTCGATGAGATTGCAAAATTTTCAGGCACCGTGAATAAAAATCTTAAATACTTCGAAGATAGGGCAATATTTGCTCCTATACATAGCGAAGTGGAATGTGTTAATAAGAAAATATTGTCTATGATACCTGGTAATACAAGAGAATATTTGAGATCCGACAGTCTTTGCAAATCAGAGTACAACTCTAACGATAATTGTTGGTCCCGGTGGGAAAACCTATTTTGCGCGTGCGGAAGCAAAACGTTTGACTTCGGTGCATATAAAACAGGGGTGAGGGCAGAGTGTTTCCAATTTTTAAACTTTGGAGCTCATGTGTTGTGTTTTGCTTATAACTAGATGCATATGACAAGTATAAACATAAAAAAGAAACAACACAAGAATATATAGTGGTTCTACAACCACCCTACATCCACTCTCCTCTCTCTAGGAAATTCCTTATCAACTTCGAAGCTTTTCGACTACCTCGTAGTTTACTTACTCAACTCGGCCCTGAGTTTTCTGACTACTCCACGTAGTTTACTAACTCAACCCGACCCTGAGCTTTCTGACTACCTCGGTAGTTTACTAACTCAAACTCTTAGATGTTTAACGAGTTCACACTCCTTCGGGACTTATCACCCTCACTCGGGTTTGCCTAACAACTACCTCACTTCACCACTGGGTTTGGTTTTGGTGTTGTCTCCAACTATGGTGAGATTTTCCCTTACAATGGTTTAGCCTCAATGCTAAGGTTGGGAAAAATCTCTCTAAACTTATGATACATACATCGGTTGCTTAGGTTGGGTTCTAGAACACTCTTTGAATATATTTGTATATCTACAGACTTGTGTTCTAGGGTGGGAATGCTTTGACTATAACGCTCTTTGGCTTTGTAGCATTTTGTGCATAATCTCCATGCATCCACCTCCACACTCCACAATCCACACTTGATAATGAAGGAAGAACTTGTATTTATAGTGTGGATTTGAATGTTACCGTTGGAGAGAATCACATTCAAATCCATACTATTCTTCGTAAGTTCTGCAGCCTTTTTCAGTCTGGTTGTCTTCCTCTCGCTGGTCCACGCCACCGGATTCCAACGGCTATATTCCTCAGCTTCAATGCCTCGGAACATTCAGGATATATCGAGCATTCAAGACATTCTTGAAGTTCTTCATAGAATTACAGGCCTTGATATTTCTCTGAGTCTTCAGGTTCTCTGAGTCTTCAGGTTCTCTGAGTCTTCAGTTCTCAGTATCCTCACCGAGTCTTGATATCTCGATTTCTTCTTGAGTCTTCGAAACTAATCTGCTTATATCTCGCGACTATACATGGTGCGAGATAATATCCTAACACTCTAAAACGGAATCCCTCGACTCATCTATCAAGATTATCCCGAACATGTCATACTCGGGGGTTTTGGGATCTAATCAAAATCCTTTTTATTAAATTTATTTCCCAACAATTTCCCCCTTTTTGATGATGCCAAAACCTATCTTGTTACAAACATATAACTGATACTCAGGTTTCAGTTTTTCCTATTACAAGAATGGTAAATCTCTAATCAATTTAAATCATTCAATAGATTTCTTCAGTAATGAATCTTTCCTAAATAGATCATTACTAAATACTTAGGCAATTTCTCCCATAACATCATATAGTTTTCCCTTTTATATGAGCATACAATCAGATCAGAGACATTCAATCAGGCATATCAACATAAAAGACATGTAAAAAGATAATGAGGTATTATCTTTGAGCATAAAGATAAAAGTTTCATTGATTGTATGTTATCAGTTACAGGTTACAATGAACTTATCAAAGAAATAAAGACATAAACAAAAAAAAGAGTTACAAGTCTTCAGTTTTGGTCTTCAGTCTTCTGTCTTCAGCTCGGCTCCTCATTCTTCTTCAATGGACCTTGTCTCGATCAGTATAATCGACACTCATCTTTGACCGAAGTTCGCTTTCTTGACTTCGACATCTTGAACCTCGTGTCTTGACCTATAATCGAGTCTCGGTTTTACTTTATTCGAAGTCTCGAGATCACTTTACCCAAGCTTATCTCGATTTCTTTTTTCGATCCGATTAGCTCGACTAATCAGATCAACACATCTTTAGATCAACATAAGATCGGTCATTATATCGAAGTTAGCATATCAGTTTATCATATCCGATCTCGATCACGCCCGATCTCGATCGGTCTTCATCCGCTCATTATCATATCTCGATCTCGATCACGCCCGATCTTGATCGATCTCTTTTGCTCATCTTCCGATTTGGTAACCTTCTTCTCGATTTCGGTCGGCTTTTAGCTTTTCTTCACTGATTTATGTTTCATCGGTTGAACTCAACTAACTCATTTGATCTCGATCAATCTTGTCTCGCACCATGTCTTGATCTTGATCATCTACTTTTGATTCTCGTGAGTTCCCCCTCAAGTTGAAGTTCCCCTTTCAACCGATATAGACCGATATATCCGATTTGGTGAAGTTTTCAAGCTCAAATTTGATTTTCTTCATTTGATCACCAGATGTAATCGATTTTTGTTGACCTAATCTGATTCTCCTCAGATTAAGCCAATTCTTGGAAAGTGTTCTTTGCCAAAACTTAGTCTAGAATAGTAGCCTCTATTCTCTAAGTTGGTCGCGATTTGACATCGTAGATATCGTCCCCGACACTCTCGATATGTCAATCCGCCCATGTTTTTCCAATTATCGGTCGCGTGATTTCTACACGCCGCCCTTGTGATGCAAATTTTCTAAATAGGCTTTGAGAACTCAAATTTGCATCCGCACTTTTGCTTGGCCTCTATAAATTGGACCAATATTTTACACAACATAACTCATTCACCATACTTATCTTCTTTGTAGAATCATGTATCCCGGTGAACCCTTGTTTCCGGTGAGACTTCCTAAAAACACTTTTACCCCCTTTTCCATGATTTCATCTTCTCAAATCAACCCCCATATGTCCCTTTTTATGTTCTCGACGTCATCAAAGATTTTCACAATCGCTAAAGCTTCTCTACCATCGTGGTGGCGGATCTCATTGTCGCAAATCGAGAAGACACTTCTCCTAATCGGGATGCAAATTTGTGTGTCTTTTCTCGATGACGAATCAAAGATTAGCGGAGACGGGCTCGAAAATGAACGTGAGTTTGATATATTGAACTTGATCGACAACAAATGATCTTCCTATATCAAACTCACCATTTAATGTGGAGAGCCCACCGACTCTTTCTTAGGGCTCGGCTTAAAAATCTATCAAAGCCGCCTCACTCCATTGGAGAGTCCATCGACTTCTAGCATAGATTACCTTTCAAGCCTCCTCACCCTGTTAAGTGGGGGAAAATGAGAGCATGAGATCTTAAAATCTCTCTCACTCCTCCTCTTAATCACTACCCCAGATCGGGTTTGGGTTTGGATGAAGGTTTAGGTTATGGCTTAAGGGTTTAGGGTTTAGAGTTATGTATTGACCTCCGTGTTCTCTTGATTTGTAACTTGTAATGTAACCCCGACCTTCGGTCTTTATCAATGAAAAGTTCTATTATTCCATTGTTGTGTAAAACTTTCTGTTTGCTCTGATACCAATTGTTGGTATTAGATCAGAGACAGGTTTTAAAAAATAGATCCGCTTTCGGCGATTACATTGAAGAAGTAATCTTTTTGAGTACCGCCGACGATACCACTTGTTGGTCCCTGGGAAAACCTATTTTTTACAAGTCCATGGAAGCAAAACGTTTGACTTCGCATATAAAAAAAAGGTGAGGGCAGAGTGTTTCAATTTTTAAACTTTGGAGCTCATGTGTTGTGTTTTGCTTATAACTAGATGCATATGACAAGTATAAACATAAAGCAAAGAAAACAACACAATATATAGTGGTTCTGACAACCGATCCTACATCCACTCTCCTCTCTAGGGAAATTCCTTATCAACTTCTAAGCTTTCTGACTACCTCGTAGTTTACTTTACTCAACTCGCCCGAGTTTTCTCGACTACTCCACGTGGTTTACTAACTCAACCCGACCACGAGCTTTCTCGACTACCTCGGTAGTTTACTAACTCAAACTCTTAGATGTTTAACGAGTTCACACTCCTTCTGGACTTATCACCCTCACTGGGTTTGCTTAACAACTACCTCACTTCACCACTGGGTTTGGTTTTTTGTTGTTGTCTCAACTATGGTGAGATTTTCCCTTACAATGGTTTAGCCTCAATGCTAAGGTTGGGAAAATCTCTCTAAGCTTATGATACATCGTGGGGTTGCTTAGGTTGGGTTCTGTAACACTTTTGAATATATTTGTATATCTACGGACTTGTGTTCTAGGGGTGGGAATGCTTTGACTATAACGCTTTTTGGCTTTGTAGCATTTTTTGTGCATAATCTCCATGCATCCACCTCCACACCCACAATCCACACTTGATAATGAAGGAAGAACTTGATTTATAGTGTGGATTTGAATGTTACCGCTGGAGAGAATCACATTCAAATCCATACTATTCTTCGTAAGTTCTCGCAGCTTTTTTCAGTCGGTTGTCTTCTTCTCGTTGGTCCACGTCAGCTGGATTCCAACGGCTATATTCCTCAGCTTCAATGCCTCGGAACATTCAGATATATCGAGCATTCAAAGACATTCTTCGAGTTCTTCAAGAATTATCGGCCTTCAAGATTTCTCCGAGTCTTCGTGTTCTCTGAGTCTTCGTGTTCTCTCGAGTCTTGAGTTCTCGATATCTCATGAAGTCTTCAAGATCTCGATTTCTTACTTGAGTCTTCAGAAACTAATCTGTTCTATATCTGCCGACTATACATGGTGCAGATAATATCCTGAACACTCTAAAACGGAATCCTGACTCATCTATCAAGATTATCCTGAACATGTCATACTCAGGGGTTTTGGGATCTAATCAAAATCCTTTTTATTAAATTTATAATGACGTGTTGTTTTCTATTAATTTCTTAAATTATATTAAATGTTTGGGAATCTCAAATCATCGTTTTGTATTGAAGGAAGATGTGCCTATATATATAAATACACTTTCATTCTAACAAATACTCACACCAAAAACTTACGCCACACACCAGAAACCCACGTCTGATACTTTAACTCACGCCACACACCAAAAACTCAGGCTTGATACCTTCTTTCCTTTTTTTTGTCATAAATTTTTAGCTTAATTTAATTTTAATTTCTTTTCATGTTTATACTTTTTTTTAGTAAAAATTTCTTAGCTTAATTTAATATTTACTGTTTTACATGTTTGTAATTTTTTTAATTATAATTTATTTGTTTAATTTAATATTTAATATTTTTCATGTTTTTTTATTTGTTCGCTCAATTTTTTAGTAAATAATTTAATATTTAATGTTTTTTATGTTTGTAATTTTTTTATTATAATTTATTTGCTTAATTTAATATTTATTATTTTTCATGTTTTGTTTTTATTTGTTAGCTCAATTTATAATTAAAGTGGGTACTACATGTTCTTTTGTTAGATCTGGGTTTAAAATATTTTATGGTATCGAGCCAAAAGATTTAAGTCCACATTTTGAGTTCGATTCCCATTGAAAGCAACCCCACTCATATTAAATTTTTAACTCAATGGTCTCCTCCCAATAATAGAGTAAGAGAATTCAGCCACAAATGAGTTTGTTATCATAAAGTTTTCTGAAATCCGTATTACCATGACTTCTAAAAAAAATGCCAATAATGCGAAATGATAACCGTGCATCGCACGGGTTCAATTACAAGTATGTATATTAATATGTTTTTAATTATTGTTGAAAGTATGAGTTAATAATAATGTTATATATATTTTTAATATTTTTTATTATTAATAATATATTATTAAATAATAATATTTTTATTAAAATATTATTAAGAATTCACTTTAATTTACATTTTTTGAGATATAATATTATTATTAAAAAAAATTATAATATTTATATATTTTAATATTCTTATATTTAATATGATTATTATTATTATTATTATTGAAGTTGGTTATTATTTTTATTTTTATTAAATACATTTTTTAATAAAATAATATTATTATTAAATTATTGTTGTTGTTGTTGGGTAGAAGGTAATATTATGAAATGAATGATAATATTTTTTGTGGAAAAAAAATTCATTCATCAAAACGTGGAATACATAAACACATGGGGTATGTAAGTAATCACAATTTCTTTATTTTTTGGAATGATCATTCCTAATGGAATTATGATTCCTTCCAAAAATACATACCAATCAATGTATTTGGAATAAATTAAGGAATGATCATTCCATTATTTATTTATTCCAACATATCAATCACACCCTAAGAGAAATATTTCTTTGCTGTGAAGCCATGTATAAAAATCTGCACATTTCCTTTTAACTTTTAAGTGTAGTGCTGCACAACTGTTTCATTTTAATTTTACTCAGTTAAAATTACAATTTGCCACAATCCCTATTTGATCTGAATAAAAGAAATTCAAGTTCTATATTCTTCTTTGCTTCCACACATTTTTTTTTTGAAACACTTTGCTTCCACACATAATAAACGCCTTTCACACAAATTTTTGGTTTACTAATTCTTAATGTAATTTTCTTTAAGTAGAGTTAATTTGGTTATATTTAGTAATTGAAGGGTTTGTAATATTTTTTGTATTTAATATATATGTGAAATTGATGGTGCATTTAATTAGATTATTGAGTTAATTTGATGAAATTGGTGGTGCTAAATAGATTAGGTCTTATTTTTTGATCGAACAAATGACGACTTGTACCCATAAGCTCACGATATAGGTAGTAGTGCTCTAACCACTTGAGCTAATCCATTTCGTCAAATAGACTAAGTTTTATTATAGTGGTATACGGTGAACATGGTGCACGTAATACCTTTTCTATATTTTGTAATAGTATATATTTTATAAAATTGTAGTTTATATATATGATTATATTCTTATTATGTATAATTTATTTAAGAAATGAGAGACAAAACACCAAATCCAAAAAAATCGATTGTATCCCCGATTTTGAAATCTTGAGTCCACCACTGCTTCACGACGCGGTCCTCGCGTCCTAATTTGCCTCTCATTTATATAATTAGTGACATGGTTTGATTCATTTTCCTGATTATGAAGTCTACCTCGCCAGGCCTCGCTTGTAGTCACTTGCTCGACCCTTACTCAACCATCGATGAGTTTCTTCGGGCGATGTTGTTTGGTTTCTGTGTTGTTGTCGTCGTCTGGTCGGCCTTGAACTATTGTCGATGACAATCGGTGACTATTGACCATGGTTGCAGAAATCGCCCAGGCGCCCGCCCAGGCAACCAAGTCGTTCACCGCCAGGCCTTTTTTTAACCCTCACCGGACTCTCCGAAATTGAGAAGAGAGAAAAAAAAATTCAAAACCATAACTTCTAAAACCACCGGTGGTCAGCTTGACGCCAAGACGCCACATTGCCAAGACGCCGTGTTGTCGTCGTTGCGTTTTCTCTCCCCTGTTTATTAGTAATATAGACTATATAGTATATACGTATATATATTATGTAATGGAAAGAATGGTGGTGATAGTATTATTAGGGAAGAAGAAAAAATCATTTTAAAAAATGTGGACCACAAATAAAGTAGTTGTTGCACTACCTACTAGGCTACTAATAGTAAATACTATTAAATGAGGATATGATTTTGGAGTGACACTGGTGCGTACTCAGTACGCCTTTTCTTATTTTGGATTTAATTTTTTTTTATTTTATATATTTTATTTAAATTTCAGTATTAAATTAAAAAAAAAAACTGGGAGGCCGGCCAGTATCCGTCCGACTAGCGATTTCCGTCTTCTGCACAACAACGAAAAACAAATAAAACACCTATCAACAAGTGGATAATACTAAAACACTGTACATTCTAATCACCAAAATAAATCGTAGGTATCCTAATATTATACACTAATGATCATGATTACCTAAGCCTCTTTTGGGCTCTAATATCGTCGTTAACTGAAATTGTTCACATTTATTGGGCTTACCCAGATATCATTAGTGTTAGTACGGTAAATTATTATTTTTCATTTTTTCTTTTAGAATCAGCCTGAATCAAATTTTGTAATTTGCTGATTATGTTTAAAACAAAATAAACTAAATAAAAAAGATTGTTTAAAATAAGGCGGGGATAGCTCAGTTGGGAGAGCGTCAGACTGAAGATCTGAAGGTCACGTGTTCGATCCACGTTCACCGCAATTATTTTTTATCGATTTGGGCCTTTTGTGCCGAGCCCATTATCGTGTGGCCCATAATTGAGTCTTCATAGCCCATAAATATTTTAATACAAATGTTATCGAACTGTGGTGTAAATACATACCCACACAGAATTATTATTTTTTGAAAACCAGACCAAATTAAATTTAGTAATTTGCTTATTAGAAGTTTAGTAATTTAGTAACTCGTACACATAAACTATCAGTGTTATGATTACGCAGTATTATGATTTTGAAAAATAAAATATTTTTTAAATAATAATATTTTTTATGCACAACAATAACATTTTTTGTATAAAAATGGCACATACCTAGTTTACAGAAGTGTTATCCACAAAAATATTGTCAAATTGAAAATCATTCGTTTAAATATTTGAGATGTATTACATGTATCTTTAGGCAATAATTTATGATAAATATCGACAAATAGAGTTTTGAGATATATTTTGTAAACCACCCAATAATTTACAACAAATTCATAGAGTGAAGGTGTCGTTACATCCACATCAATTTGAGTAGATCTCCAATAAAACTTGTTAATGTTATGAAATTTATATCACTATAGTTACAAACTAATACTACTATACTTATCAACTGATACCATTACACTTATAAACTAAAATCATAATATTACATGCTAAAGGTACTAGTGGTATCACTTTATAAATATAATGATATTTATTTTATACTATGAACAAGTTTAACAGGAGAGTTTGTGCATCAGTTTATGATCTAATGAGTAAAATTTCTAAATCAAACAACAACATTCACCATTGAGCCTATCTTGCTTGCTTAATTTATTATAAGGGCACAACTTATATTACATTACAAAATTGTGGTTTATCAATGTGAATAATTAATTACCTTGGTTAAATTTATGATATACATATTGCATGTTGGAATAGTAGTAGCTACTACTCCTTGCTCCTAGAGGATCTGTCTTTCCTGTGGCCACCAAGAATACGAGAAATCTGAAGACCTCTGCTGAATGCTTGGTTGAACAACATTCGAGTCTGGAATTCCGACACAAATGGGAACCATGCAAGAAAAGCGACTGCAAATGAAGCAACCCCATCAAAATTTCAGATCCACGAGCTAGAGTTCTAACCGATCCCCAGAATCCAGCTCTGTGTACGACCGGCTTACATGCTTGGGCAATCTGTTTGGTAAAAGCTTATACTTTTATACTCTATTTTAAAAGAAGAAAGAACAAATACTTCTATGCACCAGTTGCACCGTGCAATTTGTGCAATTTTGATTCAATTTTGACCTCATTCACAAAAAATTGAAAGATGTAATGAGTATTAGGTCATATGAAAAAAGTACTAGCTTGTAGGCTGAACAATGTTAGTACTTCTTCAATGTATTTACTTTTCATTACATGAACTAATATTTTTCGACCGTTTTTGTCTATGATTCGTGGAAAAGTATATAAAAACAGCTTGGTTGAATTGTTTTAGTCAAAATTGGGTCAATATTGCAGCAGTTTACTAGACAAGATATAAGGAGTTCCATGCAAAAGAAGAATAGGAAGAGCAAAAGAAGGTTGAAAAAATTCTGACTGACCAGAAGTAAGCCCCATCCGGTAGGCATGAAGGCGAGTATGCAGACCACAATATCTTTCGGGGTCATGTGGGGTAGTGCAATCAAAATAGCGATGATAGACACGAACGTGACAAAGATCAAACCCTTGATAAGCCGAAAAACAAGCTGGAAATTTGCACTGAATTTCCTTCTTCCAACAGAAATTGCCTGTATAACATAACCAAGACCAACAATCAATAATCCAGTCAAATAATCAACAATCAATTTGCACTGAATATAACTGCAGTTAATTTCCAGAATGAGAGAATGAATAATTTTCCGCATTTTTCAATCCAAAATTTCATAGAGGTGTCTCTTGAAAATTCAGAAATAAGGAAAATAGTATCCTCACCTTCATGACAAAAAGTATCAGAAAGATTACCAGCCATGATACGCCATATACCTGTGACAAAAAAAGTTTTAAGTATGAATCACGAAACCAGTCCAATGTAAAGTAGGAATCTACTTTAACCAATTACAAAAGGGAAATGCTCCATTTAGCCCCTAATAATCAGTGAGATCAAATAGGACCCATAACTATTTCTTGTACATCTAAACCCTTTCATTTTCAATTGAGATCAAATAAGCCCTTATTCTTAACAAAATCAGACAATGAAGCCCTTCATTGTATATCTTATAAAGAATACGGGCTTATTTGACTTCAATTGAAATGGAAAAGGGTTTACATGTACAAAAGAAAAACAGTCAAGGGACCCTATTGGATTCTCACTGATAATATTAGGGGGCTAAATTGACCCTTTTCCCAATAAAAAATGAAACGTCTGAGCAGCAGAGAGGACTTTCAAGTCAAAAACATACCAAAACACTTTTGGTATGCCTAGTGATGTGCAAATGATAAATGAGCCCGTACTGATAAATAAAGAATCTCAGGGCCAATATAATCTCTGCGATAATCCCACGTTTCCCTGAATGACGAAGATGATCCTGTTCCTCTTCCCACCAAGATTCCCAACTTTTCTCTGGGGGGACACCAATACCCCCACGATTACTAATCCACTTATTCCAATCAGTCCAATCATCAACTATCTTTTGCCACTCAAAACCCGAAGGGTTAAACAAGAAGGGAGCAAAAAGCCAAGTGCCAACCATAAACCACATCGATACAGTAATGAAGATATATGCAACAGTCCCTGTGTAAGCCTGACCAAAGATTTGATAAACAAGAAGAAGTACCATTAACTCAAGTCCCTTAACAAAGTGGCTACGAGAGTATAACCGATAGTTATCAGCAAATTTAGCATGGAAGACAACAAATCCACGACCCGTTGGCCTGTATTTTGCACCCCCATGAAGTAATGTTCTCCCATAGTAATGTGTCTTTGTGCCTAGTGAGAAAGTGAAAAACACTGGGGCAAGTTGTAATTGCATCAGTATAAATTCACTTAATGCAGTTCTGAACCCTTTCTCTAATCCAATTTCCATCATCATAGGGAGGGCCATTAGAAATCCAATTTGGACGAACGACTGAGAGGCAAGAGCAACTTCAAGAGGCCTGTTTTCTCGAATTCGGTAGGCTACTAAGCCCTTTTTCAAGGCCACTAAGAGCAAGATAAAGGCGCCATAAAGGAACACGATACAGTGAGCACGGTAATCTGCCACAATAATACAAAGGTGTAAGTAAATTCCATATGGAAGTCCAAAATTAAGGCAAATTGTGCATTTTTATAGTTGTTTGTTTTTCATTGAACAGTATTAGTTGTTTCCGTTGAACAATATTAGTCATTTTCATTGAACAAAGATTAGTTGTTTTCATTGAACAAGAATTAGTTGTTTTCACTAGTGCACCCAAGTGTTACTCCAAAAAGTAAAAGGTGATTGTTCACCTATGCCACGCATCAAAGTACTAACATAGAAACCAATTGTGGTGAAATAGCTTGACATCATTCTGAAGAAGTCAAAACGATGACCGAGTCTATATAAATCACGACTTAATGTTTGTTCTCCATTTCCATTGGCAATTTTCGCCTCAAATAGAGAAATTTGGTTAAGTCCTACATCCCTCCCTTTACCAACTTGTATGTATTCATGATGGGTCACATTTCCTTCACGAAGTGTAGAATTAAAGCCTGATACATTAAGGGTAAAAAGTCAAGCAAATTGCATTTAACAAAAGTTCAAAGTGTAAAACATCATATGTTGATCATACCAGCAAATATATCCTCACTCAGGTTGATAATCTTGGAGGCTTTGCTCACCCCACCTCTTGTGAGGTGAAATAGCCTATCAAAAACATCTGGATGACCGTAGTGGAACCGAACCCTGCATAAAAAAGAGAGCAAATAACAAGCTTCCTAATTAACTTCAAACTGATGATGCAATCATGCAAAGAAGTCAAATTTAAGGTGGGGTGTCAAAAGAACAAAAGTTCTGCATGAGACAAATCACTACTTAATCAAATTAAGCACTAAAAATTGGGCAAATTAGAAAAGAAGCAACAACGAATTAAATGCTATATAATGAACAACTAATGACCTTTAATAGACCACATATACAGGATAATGATTACGTTTCATAGGCATAATCCAATGGCTAGATATCATACATACTTCCTCTAATAGGTTTGGATATACAAACTAGTAATGCATATCACTAGAATATTCACCTATTTATGAAAGAATACAAATGTCTTAGTATGTTTTATAAAAAAAAAAAAAAAACTCTGTAACCACGGATGTAACCTTATTCAAATCCAAATTATATTTTGCAACTCATATTCGAGAGGACTGCCAAACTGAAGACTTAGATTGATTTTGAAGGCTCTTTTGGAATTCTAGGGGGACCCCATATGAGAACTTTGGAAATCAGAAAATATAATATAAAAGAAACGAGGAGATGGCTGCCAGACAGATGGGAGATGCAAGACATGGAAACCAACAAAGGATACTTGGAAGCACTGGATATAGAGTCATCAATTAAAAGAGTCGTACTTCAAGTATCAAAAAATGCATGTGAAAGTAGAACATATATATATACTCTAGCTTGAAGTGAGCCCCGCGCTAGTGGACGGTGGGTTCTGGTCCCGCGGATTAATCGGTCCTTGAGCCAGATACCGAGTTATAAGAAAAAAAAAGATTGTTATATTTTATTGTTGACAAAACCTTAGTATCAGGCCTTTAAAAAAAGATCTTTATAGAACATCTAAATAAGGATTACTGATAATAATATAATCTTAATGGAGTCTTCAACCAAAAAAAATGTGGTTAATATTATTTCCGTTAATACTTATCATGAATAAGTTCATGAACGTTGTGATTAACAAAGATTACGAAGCAGAATTAGCCTCAGATATTGCCCAATGCAAAAATAAAATAAAAAGAGAGACGATGGAATATACAGGCCATAATTATAGAGTGGGGGCATGATGGTGACACAAGGAGTAAACTTACTTCAAAGGATTGGCCAACAGTCTCTGGCCAATGGTAACAAAGCTCGTCTCTTGATTTGACATAAACCAAGCAAGGGAAGAAACACTGCAGCAAAGGTAAGAGTTTTGAATCTCAGATATAAGAGTTGATGAATACTTGTTTAAGCCAGAATATGCAAATTATGACTGAAAGCTGACCTTCCAGTAAAGATATGTTCCCTCAAACCAAGAATTGAAGGATGTCTAACATCGTGTCGCTTTTTAAGAAATTCTTGAAGCAAGTTTCTCATTTTGAAAGCTTCTTCCATGTAATTATCCTAAAATTGGATATAAATCTCAGGACACGAAGAATAGAAATGAAAGACATATGAGCATTAATTGAAGAGTTGGTCTTACGTAAAAAGAGTTATGAACTGATCTGCAACTATCACTATTTACTCAAACAACTAATACTTTTAATGATACTATTAATACTATCAAACTAATACCTTCTAATAAAACAACTAATATTGTGTAAAAAACACATAAATAACCAGTTGCATGGTAAAACTGGTTTACATAAGACTTTGTCTTAATTTTGAAAAATACCTGATTCATATCAATTGTTTGTAACCCTTCGCCACGGGTGAAAATAATGGCATGATTCTGATTTTCAGGTTTTCCTTCACCCAATATAGCAGGCCCTGGAAGTTTTATACGATAGATAACCTGCAATTGAGCACAACTAATGCATTATCAGACTGCGTCTAGGAATGGGCGCAAGGAAAAATTAAAAACACATGAAATCAGAAACTGACAATAAGGTGAAATCAAATTGATGTCTATGTTTGTTTTTGGATATGTAAAGCAAGATTTTACTTTCAAAATCCTAATGCATGTTTCTTTGTAAGATTATGCAAGCTAGATTTCAAAATACACCAAATCCTAACTTATAATAACCTACACACTCTTGCATTATCTTCCATGCCTTTCCTTTTCCCAATAACACACCTTTATTTTTCACAATATAATAATCCACTATCACAATATCACTTACTTTTTCACTATCTTTTTCTAAATCCTACCATACTACGTCTCGTCAACCAAACATATTGTAGAAATCAGGGGCGCCGGGTGCGGTCCCACACACGCACCCAATAGCGGAGGAGACTAACCACGCCCCTAGTGAGGTTCCATCCTAAAACCAATTGGTGATAGGAGGAGTAGCCCACTAGGTTTATAAGCTAGTCTCATTTCTTCTAATATTCTAATGTGGGACAACTCACATGTGAAATCCTTTATCATATATTCAACACTCCCCCTCACATGTGAGTCCTTCGTCAATTCTCTAAACGAAACAGGATCACCCATGTTCACAATTCAACGACCTCGACTACGCTGAATTCTCCACTCTGTCAATTCAACGACCTCCAGACCTCAAGGACCCGACAGCCCCACCCGCACGAGCATGGGGCCCGCTCTGATACCATGTAGAAATCAGGGGCGCCGGGTGCGGTCCCACACACGCACCCAATAGCGGAGGAGACTAACCACGCCCCTAGTGAGGTTCCATCCTAAAACCAATTGGTGATAGGAGGAGTAGCCCACTAGGTTTATAAGCTAGTCTCATTTCTTCTAATATTCTAATGTGGGACAACTCACATGTGAAATCCTTTATCATATATTCAACAAGTAGCCCACTAGGTTTATAAGCTAGTCTCATTTCTTCTAATATTCTAATGTGGGACAACTCACATGTGAAATCCTTTATCATATATTCAACACATATAAAAAAGTCAATTCACCTTTTTACTATTCTCAAATTTCTCAATCTGGATTTTTTAAATATTCCTACAGCCTAAACCAAACATGCCAAGATCTTTTTGGTGCTATATACCAATCAGCTAGGCAAAATTTTGACTAGAGAGTAGTATGGTAGAATCATAGCTATAGCCAGAGAGTAGGCAAGCAACGAGAAGAGGATCCCCCAAGTAACTTCAGTATCAGCAAGATAAAATAACTCCATTTGTGCTAAGATATGCTTCCTCTCTACTTTGGTGTGTCCCACATTATAGGCATGTTTTCTTATTGAAAGCATTAAACATTCTTCAATTGACCAAAATGACCTTATTTAACACACTTTTAACAAAATTATAATGAGCATTTAATTTTTTTAATCATCCTGTGAAAGGGTAACATGGGAAGAATGTAGGAAAACTTATAATTCCAGTAACATTTAATATGCCTTGTTAATCTGTGTGAAAACTTGAACAAGCCTATCTCACTGGTACGGGGGAACTAATATTCTTAAATTCTGAAAAACTCTTAAGTCTGCTGAAATAGTTTACTTCCATTTCATTTCATTTTACCTGGTCAAGGTTCTGGCCTGGCTCTGAAGAATTTGACTTTGGCAGAGCAGCCTTCACAAGAGTGGAATAATACACCTTATCATTCACCTTCTTCGACCTGTCTTTACTCGGTTCTTCAACTTCATCTATATATGCCACTCGAAGAGATGGGTATCTGTTCATAAGAATGATATTAGGTAACTAGAGTTGGTCATATGTAAAACAGTTTCACCGCGCAATTGGTTTCGCAGCTATCACTTTATAGTAAAACAACTAATACCTTTTATTTAAATAACTAATACTGATTAAAAATACACAGTTGGAAATCAGTTGCACGGTAACTCTGGTTTATAGATTTCCAGGTGAACAATAATCACAAAAAAACAGCCTAATAGGTTTATGATTCTTACGTCGTCATAAGTCTCAATATATCTTGAGCTCGAGGATCCCCAGATCGTTTTTGAATGCCATATAATTGACAAGATACGACATATGTGAACTTCATATCTGATACTGCCTGACACTGTGTCCAAAGTGACCTCTCTCCCTTAATCCGATCCTCGTTCAACTCAATCGCCTTATAGCCTTCCATTAAATCTGTTTGAATGCAAAAGATAAGTGCATGCACAACAGTAATTTGTAATCATATATAAAAGGACTAGAGAAAGATAGAGTACCATCATCTTTGGCCATATCAAGAAAGGCTTGAAGTTCTAGTGCTTTGCGGTAATACATCATTCCCCTCACTTTCACAATTTAGAACAAGGCATCAGACAAGAAACTTCAAACTTGGTAATTGAGAAAATTGTAGCAAAGGCATATAGGGCGAACAACGATGAGGACACCAATTGAGCAGATCAACAAGCTGATGTCTGCTTTGGGTTTTAAGCGATGTTTAAAAAACCAGTTAATGAAATCTACGGGATTTTGAAATCCTGATAAATAGTAAAGTCTGAGTTTGTTTTGGGATTTTGAGTAGGGTGAGAATAAACTTTATGTCTAATCAAAGTGTAAGAGTGAAAGATGTTTTATAATTATATTGTTGTTGGGTGTGATTGTAATGACTAGATGAGATGAAATATGATTTATATAATATTAAATTGTAAGGAAAGAGAATGATTATGCATTTAACGCGATGTGATAGTAGGTTTATAAGTGTCGTAGTGGTGGCTTTATAAAACCGGATTTCAAAATCCCAAAGTAGAACGGCATTTATATTTGCAAGTCCGAAACCTTGTTATTAAAACCCAAAACAAACATCGCCTTAGTATATTGCTATTAAGGCACCCAAACCCACCTATTCGATCCTAAGAAAAGAAAGATAGAGAAGGCAAACAAACGAAAAGGAAACCAGAGAGGTACAACCCAGATTACCAAGAGTTCTTCTATTCATACCTGTTCTTGTCAAAGTTTGGCCCCTATAAGATGCCCAAAGACGTAATTGTTCTTCTAATTCATCAGATCTTTTAAGTTCTTCTTCATTGAGACAGTTGACACGCTCCAGAAAATTGTTCCATTCATCTGCACAATTTGGTGGCATGGGTGGTAGGAAAGGAGAATGAGTAAAGTCTCATGTACACCGGTTGTACAGTGCAACTATACACAATTAATATGTTTCAATGAAAACAACTAATACTTTTTGGTGAAAATAACTAATACTAATCAACTAATTCCTTACTTTAAAAACATCTAATACCATTTAAAAATACAGTTGAGTTGCACGGTACACCTGGTGCATACAAGACATTGTCAAGGAGATATATGATGTACATGTAAGCAACCTAAGCACACACCTGGGAAAATCTTCTGCAAGTAAAAGAGAATGGAAACACCATCTTCATTTGGCTCTTCCAACTCAGGCAATGAGAAGAGGACTTCCTCCGTGTAATAAGGGGTCAAAACACTAAGCAGGAATAGTTTCTAGAGGTTAATCACAAATTAAAGCAAGAATGCATGATGCTTTTTTATTATAGAAAGTAATTAGGACATTGCACCATCAATGTGTAAATAACAATGATCAAGGCTCATAAAAAATACTCTACCTGAAAAGTTTAGCCAAGAAAACAGATCCAGCTCAATTATAGAGATTAAACGCTAGGGCGACTAATGCAAAAGATTCTAGACAGAGATTAAAAAAAATAAAAAAAAATTGGAAGCTTTAGTCTAATATTATTAGCTGCAACACTACTTATACTCTCAAGAAATTTTCCACAAAAATAAATCTCCAGAAATATCCGCACAAAAAAAAATAAAAAAAAAGTGTGCAAGTTGTTGATATAGGAGCAAGAGTTTTATCTTATGAATTTCCAAGAGATGGCATTGGATCGGAGCATTTTACACATGCCAGCTTTCAGCCAAAATTATTATTAAATGTTCTTACATTCCATCAGAGTAATATGCTTTGAAAGAACTAAATGTGACCAAGTCTCGGCAAGCTGTCTCCTTTTTCACAGTACGACTTCGTTTAAGTTTGATCATTTTGAAACACTATTTTTTTTTTTTTTTTTTTTTTTTCTGTCATTGATTCACCTTCATTTTAAACAATATACCAATGGATAAAGACTCACGAGAAAGATAGCATATTGCGGACTTTAGGAGCTAAAGGCATGTCCATAAACAAAGAATTGGAGAAGAAGGAAATGCGTCTTCTAGCTTCTAGGTTCGATGGAACGTCCATAGCAGATTCCTTCACCGTCAGCAACAAATACATCCTCTTTAGCTGTAAAAGGGAATATTTGGACTGTAAGACAAGTGCAGATGCAAAAAGAGTTCTGGTAGTTGTAACTTTTCGTCTTTTTGGGTTAATTACAAAATAAATCAGGACCTTTTCACGTTTTTTTCAAAAGACAACATATGTTTCTAAAATTTGCAATTCGATACACGACCTTTTAAATTGTTGCAATTCTATCAAGTGACTATTTCTGGCAAGTCCTATTCATGTGACAGTGCATGAAACTGAAAAACAAAATGTTGTGATTAAATTGATACAAAAGATTGCCGGAAAATAGTAATATTATATAATTGCAAAATTAACCCTTTGTTTTCTTATATTTACCTTTTCTTTCCAGGCTTCTGATTTAGGAGTTGGAAACTTGATGGCTCCAGCTGATGCAAATAATTGATATTGTTGATCCAGGGGAACCATTCCTTCATGTCTGGATGCACCATTAATCGAATCTACCAAGCTATATATAGAAATTACAATAATATAAGAACACTTCACCCAAGCCTCTAAAAGGACAGGCTTAAGATAAAACCACATCCTTTTCACAAATTGCAGTCTGGAAAAAAAATTAATTTGAACCAACGGGAAGATACGCTCCTGCCCAGAAATGACGATTAATTATCCATTACCATCCGAACAAATCTAAACATGTTAATATGATTAATTATTCGTTTCCAGATAGGTCATACATGATTTTCGGGCAGGAATGAATCTGCCCATTTGTTTGAATTGCAAAAAACAAATAAACTGAGGTTTTGTTTAGCAAGATTGCAAAGTTCAGATTATATTAAACTGTGAAATGGTTGTGATTTTATCTGCAATTAACACAAAAAGATAACATATGGTGTCATCACTGACAATGAAAAAGAAACATTACTTGGATATTTGATCTTCCATCATTATATCTCGGGTAACAACTTCTAGCATATCCTGGAAAAGAATAACAACTTGATCCCTATCCTCCGGCTTATTGTCTAGCTGGAAACGTAACCAATATAAGCAGGCAAATCAGCATCCTACAATCTTTAGAGGAAAAAGAAAAATGACAACAAAAAAAAACCTACCAAGTATTTTTACGAAAGGTAATAAAGAGGTCATAAAGACTGGGAAGAGCACTCAGCTGGTATTCAGTTAACATATCATCCTCTGTTATATGTTTGTCAACTTCAGAAAAAATGTATTCGATAACCCTGGAAAAAACATAAAAAAATTCAAGAAACTGAAGAAAATGTAATCAATGTACGATTTTAACCTTAACAAATGCTTCTTACTCTTTCTCACGATTTCCACGAACTATTGTTTTAATAATGTTCCGAAATGAAGCATAGCACTCACACACAGCAGAATACATATAATCATCAGACTTAATCCGCTTTTTCAGCTCACTATCCTTGCCATTACTATCTTTAGCCATATCCACTGCTATTGGAATCTGTATGATAAATATTATCAGCCAAATAAAAAGTATAATCAACTATCAAGAAATCATTTCTATTGCTAAGTTAAAAAAAAATAAAAGAATGGCAAAGTCACATGTAAACCAGTTTTACCGTGCATTTAGTTTGGATTTAAACAGTATTAGTTGTTTCATTGAAACGTATTAGTTTGATAGTATTAGTTGTTTTATTATAAAGTGATAGTTCCAAATCAGTTGCACTTTAGACTGGAATACCCAATTATAAAATCAGTAGACAAGTCGCTTCAATGGTGGTTTTAGAATGGGTTTTAGTGTTCGGATATATTCTGGTACTCTATAATAACCAGTAAAGACTCACATAACGTAAACAAGTTCTCATCGCTTATGGATTTATACTGAACACCAACAACAATAACTATTTCTAAGTTTCAGCATCAGAGAGGGGAAATCAACTTTAGAAATTAATAAATGGAAATCTATTCAATCATTAGATGTCATCCTTCAAATCTCAGTGTTTGTATTCAGGGGAAGGGATATCTAAAGAAAGGAATAGATGGTGAAGACTGAAGAGAAACCTTGCTGGCAAGTAGAAAAGGGGGCCATTGTCTTAACTCCAAATCACGATCAGCCCAGTAAGGAACAAGCAGCAGATCCATTTCCCTATAATGAAAGCACGTTGAACAATCAACTAAAAAATATGTACTAATATTTAGCCTTTTCCAAATAGAATGAGAAAGAGAGGGATGTCAACCAAGCTGACTTAACAATATAGAGATTAAATATCACCTGTCACTTATAAGATCTTCCTCTCTAAAACTTGTGATTATTTTGTTCCACAACTGAGCAAACCTCGCGGCTTCTTTCTCTTTACTGGATGGGATCTGGTAAAATGAAATTCATGGAAACTAAAATTAATTTCACTTAAATTCATGTATTAATCCCAGAATATAAAGAAACAAACAATTAAAATAACGAAAGAAATATGGTACCACTTCAAACTTGCGGGTAAATGTAGCCTTCAGTCCTTTCCTTTTCACTGTCTCGTTTTTCTCCTCTGGTATTAAGCATGCATTAAAAGCACCAGGTAATGATTGAATCGGGATCTAAGCATTCCGAGTGTACGAATCTGACCCCCCGAAAAGGACAAACGTCAACCCAAAAGAGAACGTTAGTTAGACATATAAGTCATAGTAGATGCAACTTCACATTTTCTTGGCACATGAATGGTTATCAAGTAACGTAGTAACAAACAATTATGCATTACTATCAAATGATTAAAACATTCATTATCAAGTAAACCAATAACCACACCAGCTCAAAATTTATAGCAATATATGTTGCATCTACTATTATAGCAATTTATAACCACTGGCATTATGATAATTAATGTTGAGAATATATCATAGTCGTTAAAGGATTACCTGCTGCCTTTGCTACATTATGTTTTTTCTTTTTCTTTTGTGTTAATGAAGTCTACATTCACTACTTTAGTGTTTATCTCATGTTTACATTACGTTCTGGTAGTCATTAGTTGACTTTTTGGTATTATCATGTAATTTTTTACGTGGTATTGAACTTAATTTTGTAAGACAATATGTGTCAGGACACTGCTGTTGACACCCAGGGAAGTGCTAAATACACCCATACGTACAACCTTTTTAAGTTATCCAGACAATCAAATACAACTACAAAGTGGATGCGTTCAGCAATATCGTGGGTCTCAATAGACGCGCTCCATGTGTCAAATATGTTATATTAATATATAGATGATGTTTAGTGAAAATGCACAAGAGGAGGTGCCCGTCTTGCACCCTCAACAACTATAGCATATATATATTTATATACAAGTGTGTGTGCAGAGACGGACCTACCTTACCCGTGGGGGGGCACGTGCCCCCATAAAAGTTTTGATTTCTACTGATATATGTATGTTATATGATACATAATGCAGTACAAACTTGTGTCAAAGTGGTTGTATACTATAGAAATGTGGGTGAGGACGGTGGTTCAATTCCTTCCCAACCCAATTTTGTTTAATTAATACTTTTCATATTTTATAATTTACAATAATTGTAATGTTGTTTTTTTATTTATATATTTTGTAATTCCAGCACATTTCAACTCCTCATAATCACAAATCAATTAATTAAGAGGCACACTTGCATTAGACGGTTTCATGGTGACACAGAACATAATTTGAGCATTGACGCGGTGGATGTTGGTTTGTGTTAATTTCTACTCGTCTCATGCATGAGACCGTCTCATACGAATTTTTATCATTAATTAATCGTTTTCATCAAAAAAAAAAATTGTATTCTTAATATATTTTTTGTGCCCCGCTAAGGAAAATTTTTGGATTCATCCCTGTGTGTGTATAAAGAATATATTTACAATAAACGCAAAGGGCTCGATTTTCTTGAAAGGTAGGAAACTATAGCTACTCAGATTCAGATTTCTTAGAATTGTCACTTAGCATAATATTTGTAATCGTTTAATAATGCTTGAATGACCAACACAAAGAGAAACAATTTAGTGATTAGAGTAGATATCGTCAATATCACAGAAAGAAATCCAGCTAACCTCTCCAAGACGACGGAATGCACCATATATGCCTCCAAACAGTGTGGAGAATATAGCATACCAGATCTGTGCATCCATAAAATAGACCTAAAAATGAAAAAAAAATAAAAAATCCTCTTGCAGATCAGATGGACTACAGCATTTCGTAAAGAATATAATAGGTATCACAATGTTACATGATTCGTACAAGAATAGCTGGAGCCCAGACTGCAATCACAACGCCAATATTGTTCTTAGCTGCAGCAAAGACAAGGTGGAGGCAAAATAAATACTAACTCAAGTCACTTCCAATGTTTTTTTTATTTAAAAGTGTTTTTCTTTGAGTGTATACCTCGAGGGAAAAATTCATGCCACTGGTAAGTTGATACATGAGCGCTCATTATGGTTTTAGTGGGACCTACCAAAGGCCTTATCTGCATTGGAAACATTTAGCAGTGAAATCAGAATAGATGACAAGGACATAGGATACAATATAACAACAAAATGCGCTTAAGCATGCTTATTTTTAAAGATAATATCACAGATCATCCTGTAAGTGTCAACTGAAAAAGTAAAAACATAAAGGACTAAAATTGGGCACAGCCACATTTACACGATGATCTATGATATTATCCATAGATTTAACTGAAAAATTATAATTTTATTCCGCTTCCCAAAAAAATTTCATCTCTCTCAGTCTGAGATATGCTTAAAGCCCGAAATAAATGTGTGTACAGCCAATACTATTGTAACTGCATCAGGGAATTGTAAGATAGTGTGATTTGATACACAGATTTAAAACATAGGAAAGGTAAGGCACCTCTAAATAGAAACTGAAAGCTAACTTTGTAGTGAGAAGGAGCACCCAAAATAATGTATACCTGAGAAATCGAGCACGAAGTAATATATTGCATAAGATGATGATATTGTAAAATAACAAAAAAGGTCTAATCATAGAAGTCTTACTTGAAGAGTGAAAATGTGCTTTCATGCATTCCCCTTCCAACATAGAGCCGAGGCTGCAAGGCGTGAAAATCAAAAGTGTTATCTAGTTTGTTTATTACTCCCTACGTTTCAATTTAACTGTCATGGAGTGTTTCACATAGATTAAGAAAGTCATTTAATAATACCCATAATTAGTTCTATAAAATACTAATTTAACCTTGTGGGTGTTTTACATAGATTATGAAAAGGACAAAGTTGGGAAAAAAAATTAATTTCTCTTGGAAAACCAACACCAACAGATATCAATTTTTTTTCTCCAAAACAGTTAAATTGGAATGGAGTATTGAACAAGAGAATGGGAATCCAGAAGGACGGGAACACATTGTAGAGTTGGTCTTATGTAAAATAATTTTACTGTGCACCTGTTTCGTAACTATCACTCTATAATAGAACATCTAATACCTTTTAATAAAAAAACTAATACTATTTAAAAATACACTCGAAATGCAAACCAGTTGTATGGTAAAACTGGCTTACGTAAGACACTGCCCACATTGCATACCTGGGACCACCACATCATTAGCATCACGATCTTGTAGTTGGACCTCTCAAGGAACCGACGTATGAATGGGAAAAGGAACAAAAAGGCAGCAAGCATATTTGGTGATAAGTAGATAACGACAGCCAAGATGAAAAATGAAGGAGAACTTGACTTGTTTCCAACCCAACTTTTGATGGTTTGAGCAAAGCCACTAGGATTCTTCCATGTATAAGCATAGGTGACTGGAAGGATGACTACCCAAGCAGCAGCAGACACAACCTTTAAAATGTATCTTAACTTGACATGGAAGGACATGCTTCGTCTAGCTCTCCAACTCAGAATTATGTCGAGGATGGCTGCAATCGATATGCAGTTAAGTTCACAAGAAAAAGTTAATACACTAGTTCAGCAAATTAAATATTCCGTACATAAATAGAAAACCAATAATATAAGGGTGCGTTTTATTTAGGCTTAAGTGGATTTTGAAATCTGGATTTCGAAATCCTGATAAATAGTAATGGTGTGTGTTTGTTTTGAGATTTAAGTAGGGTGGATTTTAACTTTATGTCAAGTCGATGTGTAAGAGTGTGTGATGTTGTATTGTTAAATTATTGTTAATTGTAATGATTGGATGATTGAGTGATAATTAATGTGTTTTATTGAAAGTTGCAAAAGTGGGTACAGCAGATGTGGAAAGTGATAAATAAAATAAGAGTGGGAATAAAAATGATATCTATAGGGTTCATAGGTACTTGTAGGGATGGATAATTGATTTATTACAAACCAGATTCTAAAATCCCAAAGTAGAACCGGATTTAGATTTCAGAATCCCAGATTTGGTTTTCTAATCCCAATGCATTCTGTTAGAATAATATTATAGATGGGCCTTTATAGATGGGCCTTTATTAGAAAAGCCTACTCACTTGTATATATATATGTACTCTTGACCTAATTCAATACATAGAAAATTCTCCCACATTATGTCTTTTGAATATAGCATAACATGGTATCAAAGCATGGTTTAGATTCTGAAAATTAGGGCAACATTTCGAAAATTAGGGCTTTAATTTCAGAAATTAGAGTTTGAGAAAATTAGGGTTTGGGCACATATTTGGGGTTTTACCATTTTCGTTCAGATCCGGGCGACACCACCCACACAAGGAGGTGCGCCGTCTCCCGGCGACCCTTCGCCGGAAGTCCGGCGGCCGGCGGCCGCGTGTGGGGCCCACACGCCCGGCGAAGCATTTTTCGCAGCAGTTCTTCCAGCGGCGCGCTTTTCGGCGAATTTCCTCCGGCGACTTCCGTTGAGCTCGTCTCGTCGAGCTCTTTCTCATTCAGTGTACTGTTTGGGTCAACATCCAGTGGTGTGTGATTCCGGTTTTGGTACGATTCTCTCATTTTTTTTTGGAATTTCAATTGTTTTTCTTCTTGGTGGATGATTCATTATGATTGAAGAGCAAAAATCTATTGATGTTATGCCCGTGATGGCGAAAATCACGGAGCATAAACTCATTCCTACAAATTACTTTGATTGGCGTCAAACCATTGAGTTGTATTTGTTGAGTGTGTCTATGGACGGTCATTTGACCGATGATCCACCCATTGACGCCACAAAACTCCCTTGGCAAAGAGAGGATGCTCGTTTGTTTTTACAGATAAAAAATTGCATTAGTAGTGAGGTGATTGGAATGGTTACTCATTGTAGGACTGTTAAGGCACTTATGTCGATATCTTGAGTTCTTATATTCTAGAAAGGGAATATTTCCCGAATGTATGATGTTCGCATTTTACGGACTGCATAAAGGAGATAGGTCGATAACGGATTACTTCATGGAGTTCAAGAAAACTTATGAAGAGCTTAATGTGTTGCTTCCGTTTAGCCCCGATGTCACTGTTCAGCATGCTCAACGAGAGAAGATGGTTGTGATGAGTTTCTTAGCTGGTCTTCCATCTGAGTTTGAGACGGCTAAGTCACAAATTCTATCTGATTCGCAGATTTCATCATTGGAAGAGACTTATAAAGCGTAATTCTTCAGACCGAACGCACAAGCTCCACCATAGCTTCTCCAACTAGCAGTGTCCTTTTCAATCGTACTCCTGCTTCTGAGTCCGGGAGGCCACAGTCCAAGAATGGTGGGAAGAGGGGTAATCACGCGCATTCATCAACAGATGTGGAGTGTGATTACTGTCATGGACCTGGGCATACCAAACGAGATTGTCCGAAATTGCGTAACAAGAGGCCTCCATCATCCGCTTCACGAAGCTAATAGTAGTGGCAATTCGCCACTCCGTGAATCCATCACCATCTCCGCTAATGAAAGTATGCAAAGTTGTTGAAGTTCTTGCAAGAAATGAATCATCATGTTTAAGTTCGGTCAACGCCATTCTTTGAAGTCGTAAACCTAACGATGTCTTGTTTCCTCATCTTCCAAGTGGGTCATTGATTATGGCGCCACAGATCACATGACAGGTAATCCAAATTTGTTTTATACCTTCACCTCACATAATACTTTTTTTTTCCGTTTTTTAGCCGATGGTTCAAAATCCCACGCTATCGGATCGAACCGTTAATCCAACATCTTCCCTACCCTTGTCATCTGTTCTTAGTCTTTCTCAACTCTCGTTTAATTTGGTTTCTGTGAGTAAACTTACTCGCAATCTTAATTGTTGTGTCTCATTCTTTCCCGATTATTGTTTGTTTCAGGATCTTACGATGAAGAGACTTATTGGTAAGGGACATGAATCGGGCAGCCTCTACATCCTTGATACTCAGCAGCCTAAATCTGTAGCGTGCACTGGGACTGTCACTCCTATGGATGCACATCGTCGCTTGGGTCACACTTCACTTCCTTTGCTGAAGATATTGTGTCCGCAGTTTTTTAAGTTGTCATCTCTAGATTGTGAGTCTTGTCATTTTGCTAAGCATCACCGTGTTAGTTTGAGTCCTCGAGTCAATAATCGAGTTAGTGCTCCTTTTGAGTTAGTACACTCTGATGTTTGGGGTCCTTGTCCTGTTACATCGAAACCTGGATTTCGTTATTTTGTAACCTTTGTTGATGATTATTCTCGAATGACATAGTTATATCTAGTGAAAAATCGTTCTGAGTAATTTACCCACTTTTCTACCTTTTGTGCTGAGATTAAGACTCAATTTGGTGTGTCTGTGAAAATCTTGCGAAGTGATAATGCTAAGGAATATCTTTCTGAAGCATTTCGTTATTATATGCTGCACAATGGCATTCTTCATCAAACATCCTGTGTTGACACACCGTCTCAAAATGGTGTGGCTGAGAGAAAGAATAGACATCTTCTTGAAACTGCTCGAGCTTTGTTATTTGTCATGCAAGTTCCTAAACCCTTTTGGGCGGATGCTGTCTCTACCGCGTGCTTTCTCATTAATCGCATGCCATCTTCTGTCCTTCGTGGTGAGTCACCTTTTCATGTCCTATTTCCATCTCAGTCTCGGTTTCCTATTGAGCCCAAGATATTTGGTTGCACTTGTTTTGTTCGGGATGTTCGGCCTCAGGTCACAAAACTGGATCCGAAATCTTTGAGGTGCATTTTCTTGGGCTATTCTCGGGTTCAAAAAGGATATCGATGTTTTTGTCCTAGTCTCAACAGGTACCTTGTATCTGTTGATGTTGCGTTTTCTGAACATACACCTTTCTCTCATTCCACTCCTCCTCTCACTGAGGGGGAGGATACAGAGTTTCTGATGTATACAGTCCCTATCCCAGTTGTTCCTCCATCTGATTCCACTAGGCCTCCTATCCTACAGACATACACTCGTCGTCCACGACCTCCTGTTCCTGCTACTGATTTGGATCCTGATACGCCGGTTTCATGTCCTGAAGCGCCAATATCTTCGTCGACAGATCCTTCTTCGAGTGATGATCTTCCCATTGCTCTTCGAAAAGGTAAACGTTCTTGCACTTATCCCATTTCCTCTTTTGTTTCATATGATCACTTATCCCCCTTCCTCTCGAGCTTTTGTTTCTTCTCTCGAGACTGTTCCTAACAATGTTCAAGAAGCTTTGGCCCATCCTGGTTGGCGTAATGCCATGATTGAGGAAATGAATGCATTAGATACTACCGGCACTTGGACTTTGGTGGATCTTCCTGTAGGTAAACGACCTATTGGCTGCAAATGGGTGTTTACTGTCAAAGTTAATCCTGATGGCTCTGTGGCTCGGTTGAAAGCTCGCCTTGTTGCCAAAGGCTATGCTCAGACTTATGGTGTTGACTATTCTGACACCTTTTCTCCTGTTGCCAAACTTACCTCGATAAGGCTCTTGGTTTCAATGGCAGCTACTAATCATTGGCTTTTGCACCAGTTGGACATCAAGAATGTCTTTCTCCATGGTGACCTCGTTGACACTATTTATATGGAGCAACCACCTGGCTTTGTTGCTCAGGGGGAGACTCATAAGGTATGTTATCTTCAGAAATCTTTGTATGGTTTGAAACAGAGCCCTCGTGCATGGTTTGGTACTTTTACTCGTGCTGTTGAGAAGTTTGGTATGAAGCAAAGTAAATCTGATGATTCTGTTTTTCACATGCGTTCTGAGGGTGGTATTATTTGATGGTTGTGTATGTGGATGATATTGTGATCACTGGGAGTGATGTTAAAGGGATTGCATCTTTGAAAGCTTTCCTTCCTACTCAGTTTACTACCAAGGATTTGGGGACACTTAAGTATTTTCTTGGTGTTGAAGTGAGCACAGAGTAAGAAGGGAATTTTCTGTCTCAAAGAAAGTATGTGCTCGATTTACTTTCTGAAACAGGAAAATTGGGAGCTAAACCATGTAGCTCTCCAATGGTTCCGAATTTGCAGCTTACAAAAGAGGGTGTGTTATTTGATGATCCCGGAAGATACAGAAGGTTGGTTGGAAAGCTGAATTATCTTAGAGTTACACGTCCAGATATTGCTTACCCCGTAGGTGTAGTGAGTCAATATATGTCATCACCAACTATTGATCACTTGAAGGCGGTAGAGCAAATCTTATGTTATTTGAAAGGAGCCCCTGGACGTGGAATTGTGTATAGTGACCATGGTCACAAGAAGGTTGAATGTTTTTCCGATGCTGATTGGGCAGGGTCAAAGGAAGATCGACGGTCTACTTCAGGATACTGTGTTTTCTTTGGTGGAAATTTGATTTCTTGGCAAAGTAAGAAACAAAAAGTAGTCTCACGTTCGAGTGCAGAGTCTGAATATAGAGCTATGGCCAAAGTTGTGTGCGAGATAGTATGGGTATACGAGTTTCTAAATGAAGTGGGTTTGAAGATCTCAATCCCAGTGTGATAATCAAGCTGCGCTTCATATTGCCTCTAATCCGGTCTTTCACGAACGGACTAAACACATTGAGATTGATTGTCACTTTGTTCGTGAGAAGATTCAACATGGCCTAATTTCGACAGGTTACATGAGGACTGAAGACCAATTAGGAGACATTTTCACTAAGGCTCTTAATGGAGTTAAGGTTGACTATCTTTGTAACAAGCTAGGCATGATTAACATCTATGCTCCAGCTTGAGGGGGAGTGTTAGAATAATATTATAGATGGGCCTTTATAGATGGGCCTTTATTAGAAAAGCCTACTCACTTGTATATATATATATGTACTCTTGACCTAATTCAATACATAGAAAATTCTCCCACATTATGTCTTTTGAATATAGCATAACACATTCCAAGTTCCAAAAATCCAAAACTAGAGGCACAATGAAGAGAATAATCTTGGTCACCGTAGATATTCCCAATAAACATTAGAAAGTTATCATGGGAAAAAGATTAAAAAGATTAAAGAAAAAAGACAGGAAAAAGTGCATGCAGTCTACTGCTGATGATATATCATGGGTTTGCCTCATTCTCCTCAAAGCCTTTTCTTTAATAAGAGGAGGGAGAAGAGTCAACATCTAACATTTGGAACTATTCAACTTGCCCAAAAATCATCCAGTCATCACCATCATGAAAGTTTAGACAAAGTCTTCTATGCACCATGTGCACACTGCACCATGCAACTCAAGTGCATTTTTAAACAGTATTAGTTGTTTCATGAACAGTATTATTTGTTTTCAAGTATTAGTTTTGTGCAGTTGCAACGTACAACTGTTGTACAATAGACTTACTTGAAAGTTTAACAGCTAGAAGTAACACTGGGAAAAGCTTCCATACAATCTCAGATCTCACTTAAATGAAGAAGTCCAACTTACCTTGTCCAAGTTTCAATATTGCAGCAGTTATAAAGATGCTGAGTACTTTCATGAAAACTTTGCCTTCAAGAATTGAACTAGGCTGTCCTGAGCCGCTCCAAGCAACAATGACCATAGCCTTGAAAGTTGACAGTGGTTTCCAACATCAGTTCTAAGAAATATACCGAATAATTTCTGCAGAAAATCTAAGAAAAGTATAAAGAACACACCTGTAAGCACAATATGAAGAAGCTCCACATTCTGTCGAAGCTTCTAAAGATATGCCAATATGAACGAATCTCGACAAAGTTAACTTTCCCTACCCACCGATCTCTTGTAGGAGTTGTTTCCTGAGTTTCAGAGGAAATAGAATTTTAGAAAGGATAATTACATTGATAATGTGATGGGGAAAATAAGCAAGCATGTATGGAAAAGCAATTAGTCAAAAGGAAAAACATTAGAAGTGGCCTATTAGGGGTGTTTGCTTATGGATTGAAGTGGATTTCAAATGCAGTAGGTGGATTTGATGAATAGTAAAAGGAGTATTTGGATTTTGTATATGTTTGGTAGTGTAGATTTTGTAGGATTTGACAAGGTAGGATTTTGAAAAAGTGGGTGTATTGGAAATTATGTGTAAAGTAGGGGAGAGAGTGTGTAAAGTAAAAAAGGACGAGAGAGAGTGTTGAGTTGGGTAGATAATAACAATTAAAAAGTGGGAGATAGATGATTAAATGTGGAAATATCTCTTAAAAAGTAAAATATGTGTACTATAGGTTAGAATTTTATATGATTTTTAAAATACTATACCAAAATCCAGAGAAACAAACAAGGATATGGATTTGAAACAAAAATGTGAGGTGTGAGGCTAGAAACAAACACCCCCTTAGTGAGTAAAAAATGGGAAATTGGGGAGTCGATGAGAAGCTTGAGACTTTTACTATAGCATTTTATCAAGGGACCTACTGGTTTCTTGTTTCAGTTGTATTGTACAACCGTTTAAAGCTCAAAGAACCAATAGTGAACTTGGGATTCTCATGTTATAGTAAGATCAAATGAGCCAGTGCAAGTATTAAAATGGAATGGGAATTCCTTTTTCTGACCCAAAAAAAAAAATGGAATGGGAATGATAATGGATATCATTAAGGGGTCAATCACTATGGGGTTGGTGATTGCATTATTATTATTTGGTTAAAAAATTACCAAGCAGTATTAATGGTAATGACTCGTCATTAGTCCTCATTCATTCTCATTACCCACCCTCATTGCCCCCAACCAAGCGGGCCCTCGGTTTGATTGGACTTGATGCATAGATCCAATTTCATATTCAATAAGGGTAAATCTTGATAAATAGTAATGGTGTATGTTTGTTTTGAGATTAAAATAGGGTAGTATTTAACTCGATATAAAATGGATGTTAAGAGAGTGCGATGTTGTATTATTAAACTAGTGTTTATTGTAATTGTTAATGATTGATAATTGATTCTAAACTCAGGAAAAAG
Source organism: Stenogyne calaminthoides (assembly GCA_037126765.1). NCBI lineage: Eukaryota > Viridiplantae > Streptophyta > Magnoliopsida > Lamiales > Lamiaceae > Stenogyne > Stenogyne calaminthoides. The sequence goes on along the minus strand of JBBCBC010000020.1, from coordinate 31,678,868 downwards.
CTGTTTCTGTATTCCCAATGTCAGAAACTTCAATAATCAATAAATATTTAGTCTAGGAAAAAAATTATATTTCCATGCTCACCCCATTTCTTTCACTCCGAACCTGATCCACAGTCTTGCAGAAGAAATCAGAATCAGCGCCATGGGGCCAACCTAACCGAAAACAATCTACAGACCTGTGCTTTATTGAAATTTTTAAGTAAAAGTTGTAAATGGTACACGAATTTAAACATAGCTATTGAAATAAGGGATGTAATATTACCAAAAGTACTCATTCAAATCATCATAATTTCTCCACTGGGAATGAGTTGATTTTCCTTTCTTGCTCCTTGCAGCTTCCTAAACATAAATAAAGATTTAACTTCAGTTGAAGGAAAGCATTAACATAACAAATAAATGGAAGATATTGATCTAGTAGACTATACCCTAGCAATCACTTCATAAATTGGGGAGACAACTTTTTTCAGGAAAGCCTCTTCTTCTCCCTCCATAAGCTGGTTTTACGTTCTCACCAGTCATAGGACTAACATTACCGGCGAGCATACCGTAAAGTTCAAAAGCCATCTGATAAAGATGGAAACGCAAAATTATAACAGAACTATTACTGAAATTCTAGGAAAGAAAAAAAATTCTAGGACCAATGAGTTTAGAACAGTGCTTGTAGCAAAATTATTATTGAAATTAAGATGTGTTTATAGTTCCAATTCTAATATATTGGCACCGAAGATAAAATAAGATATGGTAACTAACAGTTCAAATCAAATGCTCAGATCAAAGTATGCATAAATTGTCTACATAATCAAGCACTACAGCTAGGTATAAAAATTTATATAGCTAGCGGATTTCAAAATCTTGATAAATAGTAATGTGTTTGTTTTGGGATTTACATAGGGTAGGAACTTTATGTCAATCAATGTGTAAGAGTGTGTTGATGTATTATTATTTATTTTAATTGTAATGACTGAATGACTGTAAATATTAATGTGTTTATTGAAAGTTGCAAAAATGAGTATAAAAGGTGTGAAAAGTGATAAATAAAATAAGGTGAAAATACAAAAAGAGTAGGTCTCATGTGCACCAAGTGCACTGTGCAACTCAAGTGCATTTTTTAAACTTGCAACTTGTTTAACTGAAACGTTGAACTTGGTTACACTGAAACGTTCAACTTGTTTTACACTGAATAAGTTGAATGTTGCAGTATAAACAAGTTGAATGATTCAGTGAAATAAGTTGAATGTTTCAGTGAAACAAGTTGCATGTTTCAAAAATACACTTGAGTTGCACGGTGCACCTGGTGCATACAAGACTTTGCCATCCAAAAATCATATTTGCATTAATGAATCATTGGAGAAATGTGGTGCAGAAAAAGAAATTGTATTTATAAGGTTTAGAGGTAAATATTGGGTTTTTAAAAAACCGGATACTAAAATCCCAAAGTAGAACGGGATTTAGAGTTCGAAATCCCAAATCCGGTTTTAAAATCCCAAATCAAGCATGCCCTAAATTTTTACAGCACAACTTGGAGAAGGGGTCTCTTCGTATTTTGTTTCATTTTCGTCCAGAATCACAGAAAGGCTTCTTGCGAGCAAATGATTTCAAAAGTATTATTTCAATTGAAAGCATTATTATGGCTTGTGCCGCAAGACTCAACATCATAGTGAAATATGAGCTGCCAATCAAGGTTATACTCTCATATGTGCTTAGCCTTATATTATTACCATCAAATTTAGTTCATTATAAACTTCTTAAATAAGAAATCCATAAATAGTTTATATTTTATATAACAGGATAGATCTTTATAATGTCCCCCACTTTGCAACAAAGGGTAACCAAGGCATGATATTTAACCGCAGACCAATAAATCATTTTTTGTTTTAACCAATCTAGTTATTAAAGGCATTAAGCATTTGAAACCATACATGATGATTGATGTAGCAAAGACACTCGGGCATGAATCTTAAATTTGCAGCTTCTCCCCATATAAGAAGATAAAGCCCCATATACAACAATTTACGTTGTTGCACTTCCTGTTGTATGGTAGGCAACCTACAATTGTATAAAACCAAGATGAATCAGTAAAAATACAAATGTAGAATTAAAAGAATATCGTAGTGGAGACTACATTTTCTTTCATGGATTAGTATATAAGAGATTAACACCTGTAATATTGCTAAAGCTTGTAAATCTAGTCATTATAATAGAAAATCCTCGTCTTCTCCAATAAGTTGTAAAGAGCTTATTTTAAGATAATAAGCTTGTTAAACATCTTTTTTTTACCACACTTTTAGAGAGCTTATAAGCTGTTTTAAGGAGCTTATAAGCTCAGTCAAACGGGCTCTAAGATTCCTATACATGCAGTAGAATATTGTTATAACAATGACAATAAGAAACTTACCCCATGCTGCTTTTCCGATCTAAATACTTGCACCATTTCTTGTAGTTCTTGAAAAGCTTCTTCATCACTTCATCTAGAGCACGCTCATCTAACTGTAAACACAAACCAATGTAGAGATCACTTTGCAAAGAAAATGATGTAAAATAAAATTTGTAGAATGTTAACACGGACTTAATACTTTTTAAACAATGGTCGGAGGTCAAGGATATTGACATCCAAATATCCATTAACTATGATGTTACTGAATAGAAAGAAACAAGTGCATACAAGGGTAAAATTGAGAATTATTCGTAAGCATTGGGAAGGTAAATAACTGAGTTAGAGAGGCGAGTGGTAAAAAAAGCAAACCTTGGGTTGTTGATCAGGTTTTGGAAACTGTCGTATGTGTACATTTGCAAGCAGCAAAATCAAATGCTCTCTTTGATTTGCCACGTTATCTTTCTGCAGGTCAACAGTACTGTTAATAAAATGGGCCAAACTCTATTTTAAAATCTGAACTCTTGTAATTTAATAAAAACTAGAAATTCTCAAGTGTGATGCACGGTTTTGCATACTTTATATTTTGGTGCGAGACCGTGTAGTGTATGAGGTTGTGAGAGAAATCTTTAAGTGTATTTATGTTGATAATATTTATTCTTTTTCCTTTTTTACAAGTATATGAATTTTGTAAAAGTGTTATTTGTGTCCCACAATTATTTAATTAATTATATAATTTTATTTATGCATTAAACTCATCACAAATAATAAACTTCATAAAATTATATCAAAATTGAAGTAAAACTAATATATTCAAAAATAAAATTCTTACATTTAATTCATAATAATTAATAAAATTAAAAACAGCAATTATGTGCAATATGGTATTCAAATTAAAGATCTTAAAAGGGTGAACGTCCAAGACAGATTTAAAACAAAAAACTTATCGAGCTTAGAATTTGTGGGCTAAAAGTTTTTTTTTTTTAAATCTCATTGCCTTTGGTGCAGTCAAGTGTCCCACTCTCCTTTCAATAAAACTAATATAATCAAAAATAAAAAATTTAAATTCAATTCATAATTATTAAAATCAATAAAAAAAAATTAAAAACAATATAGTAATATTTTTTATATGCAATGTGGATGTCAAGTTAAAGATCGTAAAAATATGATTGTCCAAAATAGATCTGAAACGAAAAACTTATCGAGCTTAGGAATTGTGGGTTAAAAAAAGAAAAATTCTCATTGGCTTTGATGCATGCTGTCATGACCACTGTCCTTCCCTGGCACGTGAACCACACACGCCAGCCGCGATTGGTTTTTATTTAATAAAACTATTTCTATTTTTGGTAGGAACTTTCTATTTTATGCACTATTGTGCTTTTACATAAGTATAGATAACTAACAGCAATTTTATTTAGTCATTTAAAAATTAAAATTGGAAAAGACAGCAGCTGAACTAAATTATATCACCTGAAAACCAAACATAGATTGAAGCCAGTCAAGGATATCTTCATCTTTTTTCTTCCTGTAATCTTTTGGCCAAGGAAGACCTCTGGTGTTCCGAAGAAGTGCATGGACAGCAGCTTGAATCTGGATATTAAAATTAATAACAGAAAATATAATATAAGTCAAATCATCATAAGCAAAAACGTAAACAACAGAAACTGAAAACAAACAGGGACTAGGTTATTTCAGAATAGACCTCTGAATATTTCATGATTGCCTGATTTGCACTATCGGGATCAAGAGGTAGAATATTATAAGGGACATAGATCTCTGTCTTCTCGGCAACTTTATCATGAGTTTCCAATATCTGCAATTAAAAATCAATGGGGTAATGTACATTCATTCCCCTCAACTATAACCTTAGGTCAAGTAAGCCCTTAATGTATTTTTTGGTGCAAATAAACCCGGTTAACAATTTAAAATTGAACAAATATAATGTGCAACATAAAAAAAGCAACCACATATAATTAGAGAAGAATACCAGAATTTACCTCACGGTCAACTTCCACAGATTGTGTCTGATTAACTGCTTTCAAAACCTCAAAGAGCACATTAGCCGTTTGGTACGCTTTTGTCAGCTGGGCACTGCAAATTATCAGAATTCAAGCACAAAGAATGACAAATGTTAGCATTTCCACTAGCAATCATCTACTCCTTCCTTTCCACTTTAACTGTAGCTTTAGAGAAAAAGAAATTGTTCCAGAATATTTGTCGCTTTTGGTTTTACATGAGATATCAAAAAAATATATATCTAGTATTCATTTTTTCCAACTTTGCCATTTTCTAAACTATTGGGAAGGTTCATATTTAGATAGGAAAAATGACCATAAATGATTCATTAATAACCTGTAAGAGGGTATATTAGTCATTTTATACAAATAATCATTAGTATTAAATCACTTTCTTAATCTGTGTGAAAAACCAAAAGCGGCAATTAAAGTTGAACGGGGGAATATTTGAAACGATTCCACCTTCCAAGAGAGAAAAAGGATGAGGAATAGATAAAAACTCACCGATCAGCTTTGTCAGCAGCATTTTGCAAAGCTTGGATATACTTTTTGTAGTAATGCTGATAGAAACTCTGCATTTCACGTGCATCGCTTTTCTTCACTCTTCCCATTAAGGTAGGATCATTTTCCTAAAAGCATTATTGCCGGCAATTAAAATTTGATGTTTATTTCATAGGTGAAAAGAGTAAATTTAAATTCATGATCAGCCATTCCCTGAAACAAATAGTTCAATAAAGCGTTTTTATGACACTAATAGATATTAATGAATTCTACCACAACAGTTAGTTATATAGAAGTACATGATTTAGACTGTGGTTTTATCCCCTTTGGAATTACTCACTAGGGTTTTAATGAGACCGGACTATTAGGCTGCTATGTGGGCTTGCGACGGTTTAAATAACCTCACAATTTGGTACTCCTTCACTTGTTCTACATCTAATCTTTGAGTAGTGCACTTTTTGGTCGTAACTAAGTTTACTAGCTTTACAGGATATATGAAATCAGCAGATCCAAACTAAAAGCAGTTTTGCACTAGCTTCTAAGTAATGTCCATTTAGAATGTAAATGAAACAGATCAGTGTATCCTAGTACACAAAACAAATTACCTCAGTTAATTATAAGCCTGCTACGGGTAGAGTATAAACGTGGTTTCTTTTTCATCAAGATACAATCCCAGGAATAACTGAAGGAATACATAGTTGTCTGCAACAATTGCAAGTTACAAATAAACTCATACATCCTGAAAATATTTTTATACTTACCCTTTCAAGACGTTGCAAAAGAGCTGTCTTAAATTGACGAACGCCACGTCCACTTGAAGTGGGATCCAATTTATGAGCCTTCTCAAAAGCATAAAACCTACCTACATATTTCAATAAAAATTCAATATATAATTAAATACAAGTGTAAACTTCTGTTACATTTCAGGCAATAGTTACACTACAGTCCTATATCATAGATCATCAAACATAGACAAAAGCAATGAACATATCTTATATGTAATGAACAAATACAAACTGCTTGATTCTCTGTTTTCTTTCAGGATAACAGCATATGAAGTGTAACAAAGCATACACAGTCACAGATACAATTATTTATGTAAACATGTATATCCCCCTACATATGTACACATCTTTTTTTAAATCTGTATGCTTAAAAAATTGAAAGCTTACAGAGGTAGGCAACACGAGGGTTGCTAGGTTCAACTTCATTGGCAACACGAAGAATGAGGGCAATTTCTACCAGAGAGGACGGCACCACTTCACTGTCAAACACAGATTCCCCGAGATTTCCCACCGTCTGAGTTCGCATAATCCTCCACTGCAGCGGTGAATTTTGTTGTGATGAGCCTCCTCTGGATGACATTTTACTTTTGTGCTCCTTCTATTCACCCAAGTATCTGTACGAACAGATAACTCAATATAGATTCTTCCAATGCCCATGTAACAGTAAATATATTATTTAGCACTATGAGATTCAATGGAAAAAGAAGACTAATGCAGTCTAGTTTTGCCTTTGTGAACAGCCCATATATGGCCCTATGTCAAGAAAATTCACAAGGTATATGAAACTCATAGCAGCTATGAGAAAAAATGTTAGGAATATAAGCTAGGGAGCTCTAACTTAACCCAAAACCATGGTCAAAGGTTAAGGATTGACTCCCACTTATATACCCTTCCACACTTTCATGTGGAACCGATGTGGAATCGTAACAAAAAAACACGATTAATTAGCAATATAATGCAGTATAATAATTATTTTGGACAGAAGACGCCAGAATTCAGAGGATTGAAACCTTTTAACCGATACTTAACTCAAGGGCATGCCATCCCGCCCCTACCTCCTCTTCAAACAAAAAAATTCAAGGAAATGGAACAAAAAGACAAAAATTGCATGTATTTTTAAAATTTACTATTATTTGAACAAAAAAGGACACCGTGTTAAATAGAAATACAGAAAAATTTGCAATTACAAATGAAGCACAAACAATCTCCTTCAAAGAACAAAACAATAAAAACAATGATACGAGTTGAAATGGGGCAGGGAATTACCAGTAAATTGGAAACGAGTCTTTAAATGGGCCAACAGATACCCCTGTACGTTACGCAAGAATGCATCAGTATCAACATTGATTGCAAGTTAAAACACACATTACACAATTTCAAAAAAAAAACACACGCACCAAAAATTTAAAAATAAAAAACACACACACAAAAATTACTCATTATAAATTCTCTTTCACCATTTCCGTCGGTTTCTCGGTTTTCCAGTTGCAGAGAGTTGAGTAAAACGGAAACGAGTGCTCCAATTCCAATGCGCAACCCTAGAGAGAGAGAATCACAGAAAAGGGAAGTGGCCATTGTGGGGGTGCTGTGTTTTTAAGCTACTTACCAACAAAGGAAGAGAGAGAGAGAGAGAGATATAGAGAGAAGGGAATATGGAGGCAAAGGAGAAAAGTTGATGAAAAATTTTGGATGCGAACATTACACCTGCAGGAATGCCCCTTGTGTTTGTGGGAATTATGGGAGTGCCACTGTGGTATTAGAGCATCCACAATGGATGGATGAATTTTCATTCATCCATCTACTCTCTCTCCTCCACATTATTTTCACATTATCTACAGTAAAACCTCTACAAATTAATAATTTTTGGATCGGAGAATTTTATTAATTTATAGAGATATTATTATATCGATAAATTAATAATTTATTAATTTAAAGAGGTTTTAACGTATATTCACAGTTGACCTTCAAAGTTCCAAATTCTTTGAATAACTTTAAGTATACATGCATAGTTATTGATGAAAATTAAGTTAAAATACAAATGTACTAGTAGAATTCCATGAATACAAACTCACGTGGAAGTTGGAATGATTTTTTTAAATTAATTGGTTTTGGAAAATACAAAAATATGGTTCATTGGACTAACATTTATGCATTGAATCATGAATAGAAATCAGCACTATATATTTATCCATTGGAATCTTGGTAAATCACACACAAAAATGGTCACTCATCTAAAAGGAATTCAAAAATCAACATTGATCAACCAACAACGAAAGATGTTATGTGAGTATAAGAGAGATCAACATGGATGCACTCATAATGATTAAGTGAAATGGGTTGAAAAATCATTCAATTTGAAAGTTAGCCAAGCAACAATTTCGAACACTCTTAAGAGATCTGCAAAATTCCTATCATCTGACTTTGAGAAAGGTGGGTCGTCTAAGCGTTAGAAATCAGTCAAGTATCCGGATCTTGAGAAGGTTGTTTATGAGTGGTTTCTCCAACATCAAGAGCGTGTGAATATAACCGGGGAGCTAATCTTAGAGAAGGCGAATGAGGCGCTTAAGCTTTTACATCCATAGGATCCCGCAGATCATCGCCTTTCACAAGGTTGGCTTGAGAAATTCAAATCAAGGCATGGTATCAAATCATATCGCCGTTTCGGAGAGAGTGGATCAGTCGACATGCATGATATGGAGAATAAATTGGAGTCCATTAGGGAAAAAATTGTTCAATTTCCAAGGAAAGATGTTTTTAATATGGATGAAACTGGTTTGTTATACAAGTTACAGGTTGATCATTCACTTGCAACAAAGCAACTTGAAGGTAGAAAACAAGATAAGGAGAGGTTGACAATTGTTATTTGTTGCAATGAAGATGGCTCTGAAAAAATTCCTCTATGGATTATTGGTAAGTATGCAAAGCCCCGTTGTTTTAAGAATGTCAATATGAATAGCTTGAACTGTCAATACCGTGCCAACAAGAGAGCTTGGATGACTGGAGTGCCTTTCGAAGAATATGTTCGTTGGCTGGATGAACAAATGCATGGAAGAAAAAAAAAATTGGTAGTCGATAATCGTCCAGCTCATTCAAACAATATTCAAGGTTTATGAAACATCGAGTTATTTTTCCTACCCCCAAACATGACCTCAAAAATTCAACCATGTGATGCCGGCATAATAAGAGCCTTCAAAATGTATTACAACAAAAGATTTTACCGTAAGATTTTGGAAGGCTATGAGTTAGACATACCATCTCCAGAAAAGATCAATGTTTTAGATGCTATCAATATGGCAGTGTCAGCTTGGACCGAAAATGTTCATCAAGAAGCAATAGCAAATTGCTTTCGACACTGCAAAATTTGCTCGGAAAATCAAAGCGACTCAAGTGCAAATGATGCAACTCCTGGAGAAGACATTCGTGAGCTTGAGAATTTGATCATCGGTATGCAATATCACCACAAAATGGATGTGAATCAATTGCTCTACTTTCCGGGTGAAAATAATCAATGTCACGAAGTTCAGAATCTAGAAGAGATAGTGGTTGATGTCATTCATAATCCGGAAGATGATGAAGCAGAGGATGATTCAATAGCTTTGGAACCGGTCACTCTAAAAGAAGCATTGCAAGCATCAACAACTCTTCATAACTTTTTGTTGCAGTACGAGAAGACAACGCCACAACTATTGGGTGCAGTAAGGAGATTTAATGATGAGATCAACATAGATTTGAAGTTCAAGAAAAAACAAGTTACAATAGATTCTTATTTTACTAAGTTGTCTTAAGAATATTCAAGTGCATCATATATATGTATATGGATTATTTTTAATAATTATTAATTTATAGTTTCGTCGGGACCAATATATATACACTGGGATCTCAAAAAAAATATTATCTTATAATTTTATTGATTGGGTCCCAAATTTGTACTGGTCCCAACTTGGGACCGGACAAATTATTAGTTTTAGCGAGGTTATTAATTTATCGAGTATTAATTTAATGAGGTTTTACTGTACTTTTAAATACTTAACTTTTTAAACAAACTTTCACAATGGTTCATTTAATCATCAATCCATCCATTCACTATTTATGCGTCCCACCATGACTTCATCGCACTTTATGCATATTATAATTATTAAGAATTATATTATTTTTTAATATTGATATTATTAATCAAAATATTAAAATAAGATAGTAATTAATTATAAAATAATTCCAAGTAAACAAAATTGAGAAAATCTAAGTAGAATATTAAATTAAGAATTTAGATTACTTGAAAGTTAGAAAACACAACTTTCAATTAAAACATTACAATGAATTAAAACATTCAATTGTTAAAAAGTTTCAATTCACATGCATATTTGAAATTAATCCAAATTTTAAATTTAAAAAATTTATAAGTTTACATATATTAAAAAACGTAAATAAAAATAAAAAATGAAAAAGTATTATCTTATTTCATCATATTTACTTTTTTACAAAAAATACAATTTCTCTCTCCATTCATTTCATTGGATAGATGACGCTCTTTCTTCAATCCAATGAAGACCCACAATAGTGTTAAACACCAAGTTTCATCCATCCAATGGTTAAACACTCATTCGATGGTACATTGTGGAAGCTCTTAATATTCTTCATGAAATGTAGGATGTTTGTCCCTGGTGTACCTTTATTCAAAATAACTTATTCTCGGAATTGGGTCCACTTGGATTATTTTTTCCGCAAAGAATAACAAAAATAAAAAAGCACAAAGGGAAGATAATTTCCTCCTCGTTTTCACTTTGGTACCTTTATGCAATTTCAAAATAACTTTATATTCTCAATTTTCACTGGTACAAAAATTTAAATATATATTTTATAACTTTTCATATCATATTTTAAAATTTTGTCTCAAAATCCCAAAAAAGCAAAGAAATATAAATTTAAAATTTTAAATATTTAAAAATAAATTAAAGTTTAAAAAAAAATTTTTTTCAACTGGTTTTGAATTTTTCAACCCTTGGTAATCCTAAGATTTATAGTGTTTTTAACCGTTATTCATCACCCCGCTATATATATGCAATATTGACCACCCTTTTTCAAATTTTTTCGTCTTTCTATTTTATGGTGATTTTTTCTTCTTTGCATTTTAAGGTTCTCTTTTTTTTATTTTTAAAGGAGGGTTCTTTCTTTTTTCTCTCTTTTTCATTCTCACTTTGTTGAAAACATTACTACCTAGTAGGGTGTTCGATAAGGAATAAAATGGAAATTTAAAAATATTTGAATCCGTATAAAGATTTTGTTTTTTTTAAATTTGAGGGTCTGTGTTCATATCGAAAGTTCGGTACATTTTGGTACTTATTTATTATTTTTTGATATGGATTGGAGAGAATTTTCTGTTACAACGGAACTAGATTAGAGTGGAATGCATTGGAGTGGAAAAATGAAATTTTTACTTCTTTTTTCTATTCAACCCACTTTTTTCACTAAACAGTACTCCCTCCATCCCGTGATTACTGCAACACTTGCCTTATTTGGACGTCCCAACATTACTGCAACACTCTCAAAATGGAAACAAACATAATATTAATACACTCACAACACCCTTATTTTATTCCACTAAAACCTACTTTACTTGGTTTGCGTGCCGTTTTCAGTGTTGCAATCATCTTGGGACGGAGGGAGTATTAGTTATTTTCACTTAACAATATTATGTGTTTTCATTGAATAACATTAGTGAGCGAGTCTTATGTACACCCAGATGCACCGTGCACTCATAGTGCATTTTAGAATTGTGCAACTTGTTATACTGAAAAGTACAACTTGTTTAAACTGAATCGTGCAACTATTTTTTCATATTAATAGTTGCACGATTTAGTGTAAATAAGTTGCATTTTCAGTATAACAAGTTGCACGATTCTAAAATGCACTATGAATGCACGGTGCACCTGGATGTATACAAGACTTAGCCAACGTTAGTTGTTTTTATTGAACAGTATTAAGTTAAAATCATGTTAATTAACAACTAATTCATGTATATGATTGAATTATATCATTATCTAAAAGTAAATCTTGTGGTTATCTAGCTAAGGTATTTAAATTTGTAATGACTATTACTTTTTATTATTAGTAATTTAATTTTTTTTAATTGATAATTCATATTATAATATAATTATACTTGAATTCAGTAACAATGCAGTATTATAACACAATTTGATACATATTTTATTTGGTTATTCGGTTTCATTCGATTTTTTGGTACATGTGTATTATGTCCTTTCTATACGTGTAATGCTCATTTAAGGGCTAACAAATGGTAACAAACTAGTGGCTCAAATAACTAAAAGTTCAAATTTAATTTAAATTAAGTACTAAGAGGTTCAAAATGGCCCAACCAAGTACTAATAGATCCAAGAATTAAATTAGAGTACTACTAGGTCCAAAATGAGTTTGAAAAGTCCATAATACCCTTAACCCTAAAAAATATCAGTGTCCACTTTCATTTCTCCTCTCTCTCTCTCTCTCTCTCTCTCTCTCTCTCTCTCTCTCTCTCTCGCTCAAATCGCCCGCCGACCACCACACCAACATAAAGGGCGCCCCACAACACCAACATAAGCATCGCCCGCACACCCGCTAAGCATTCTCCCACCACGCCTCTCCCGCCCAACCAAAAAACCACCGCCGCCGATTGCTCCCCCATGGCGGCCGATCTACTCCCCCATGGATGAAGACGAAGGTTGAACACGACGAGTAGTCAGAGGCGGCAGATCTACAAACCACCAAGAACGAGATCTACAAACGAGATCCGAAGGCAACCCGTTCCAATAAGAATATTTTGATTTTGGGTTTGGGTTTGTGAACATGCAGAAGATGTTTTGGATCTGGGTTTATTTTAATGAATTTTTTGTTTTTTTAAATATGTATAGGATATTTTTTTAATTTGGATTTTTTATTTTTTGAGTCTGGATTTCTATTTTTTTTTTTTTTTTGCATTTTTCTGCAATTTTTGGTGGTTTTAGTGGGTTTTCTGCAAAGATTGATGGTGATGGAGGAGGACAACGATAATGTTTAATGTTTTTCTGTTTAGTTTTGACTTTTTTTTTCTATCTGTTTTTGTATCATTTTGGATGAATAGGTTTATCAATTGATGAACACATGCATGTGTTTCGTGAATATTTTCATCAAATTGATGAATTTGTGCATGTCGGAATTAGTAGAAAATATATAATTTTGATATGAATTTTTTTCTGTAATTTCCCAATTTTTTATATGAAAATCTACAATTGTTAATGACTTTAATTTTTTTTGTAATTTTAATATGAAAAATCTCAAATGACGGAATTGTAATGACGGAATATGGAAAAAAAAAAATTCTAATGGAGAAGGAATTGTAATGACGGAAGGAAGAGAAAAGGACAGAGAAAAGGAAAGGATTGAAAAAAGACAGAAAAAAGGACAAAAGAAAAAGAGGGAATAGGGGTATGTGGGTCTTTCTATAATAGATTTTGGACCTAGTAGTACTTGATAGATATGTTTGGACCTATTAGTACTTCTTGCTATTATTTTGGACTGGAAAGTCTCTCACTCATTTAATTTTTGGACCTCTTTCTAACATTTATTTAAGAGTAGGTCTAGTGTGAAAATTTTCATGTATGAAAATCTATAAAATTGCCCTAAATCAACCATCTACATCCTAAAAACTAAATAATGAACCCTAAATTATGACCTATTTGGGCCGGGTGAACCATGAATCACTTGGGCCGAGTGAACCATTAACCACTTAATTTTGTCTTACCTTCACCAATTACAGAATTTGGTTGTAAATTAAAGTTTTTTTCATGTATGAAAATTTTCATACTAGACTTTATCTTTATTTAAAGGTAAACATTTTGAATCTAATTCAAACCTTGAGTATGTAATCTAAGGACTAGAAATACAATAATTAAATAATTTAGAGAGAAAACATCCTCAAAATTCAAATTCTAATTTTCTTGTGAACATATTTTCAATATTTCTTCAACCCCACATATTCTGAGTTCAATTCAAACTTTAGAGCTTGTAATCTAAAAATTTTATTATGAATGCCAAATGCTTGAGAGGGATTCTCAGGTTGTTTGAAATTGCCTCGGGGTTGAAGGTCAATTTTCATAAAAGTTCCATTCATGGTGTGCATCTTAGTATTCAACAAGTGGAAAATTTGGCCGAAGTCCTTTAGTGTAAAATTGGTAAGGTCCCATTCACCTACTTGGGACTTCCAATTGGAGCTAACTTCAGGAATCTTGATGTTTGAAAACCGTTAGTGGAGAAATTTCGTCGGAAGTTGTCAGGTTGGGAAAAACAATATCTATTGTTTGGCGGTCGACTTGTACTTTTGAACTCGGTCCTCTCAGCTCTGCCAGTTTACTATCTCTTCTTTTTTAAAGCCCCTGAGTGTGTTATAAAAGCCATTATTAAAATTCAAAGGGATTTCTTATTGGGGGGAAGAGGGTCGGGTCGTAAGATAGCTTGGGTGAGATGGTGTCTTGTTTGTCAGAGTAAGTCTAGAGGGGGGTTAGGAGTGAGGGATGTTAGAGATTTTAATTATGCATTGTTATGTAAGTGGTTGTGGAGGTGGGTGTCGGGGGAAAAATCTCTCTAGGTCAGAGTCATTGAGTCTAGGTATGAATCTTTTAGATGGGTGTCAGAGGTCAGTGGGGTCAGAAAAAAATTGTCCTTATGGTGGAAAGACTTGCATGAACTTTGGTGGAGTAAGATGGGGTGTTTGTTCAGGGGTGAGTTGTTGTTGTCTTTAGGGAATGGGAGTAGTATTAGGTTTTGGCTAGACCCGTGGGTGGAGGGGTGTGGTAAGTTATCAGTTAGATTCCCAAATCTATTTGAGTTGTCGTCTCAAAAGGATGAGGTGGTTGGGAGAGTGTGGGACTATGGGAGGGAGTCGTGGGTGTTGGAGTGGGAGCGAGAGCTTAATGCTAATGTTTATTTTGAGTTCGTGGATTTATGGATGTTGATTTTCAGGTACAAAGTTAAGATGAACGTGGCAGACACCTTGTCTTGGCGGAGTTCGAAGATCGGTTCTTTTTCCACAAAAGCAATGTATGATGTCTTGGTGGAGGCGGTGGACGACAATGGTACGTTTATTTTCCCTTGGCATAAGTTGTGGTGGAAGGCGATTCCGTCTAAAATCTTATCTTTTGCTTGGAGAGTTATTCGTGAAAAGAGTCCCTACGAAAGATAATCTTATGGTTCGGGGGCTTGCTGAGGGATTGGGGTCGGGCTCTTGTTCTTTATGCCTTGGACCACTCAAATTCTCAAATCATTTGTTCTTCTTGTGTCCGGTGGCTCTCCTCGTCTGGCAGGCTATTTCGTCATGGCTCAATAGTCCGTTATTGTACTCCTCCTCTGCAAGAGCTCACTTCTATGACTTTGTTGAATCCGTGAGTGGCATGGTCAAGAGAAAAAAATTTGGGCTCATTTTGCAGGCTACTGTTTGGAAGATTTGGAAAATTCGGAACAGACTTATTTTTAAGGATAGTTCGTATACTTTAGATGAGTTGATTGATGGGATCAAGTTTTGTTCCTATAAATGGATTAGGTCTCATTACCCGCTTTCATTTGGTGCCCTTTTTCATGCTTGGGACCTACACCCGTTAGAATGTATTCCAGCTAATTTGTAACTTGTATTGATCTGGGTTCGAGTACCCTTTGTACTCAGTTAATGGAATTTCATTTTTACCTTTTAAAAAAAAATTATTATGAATATAAGAAATAATTAATTTGCAGAAGGAGGCATTCTAAAATTTTAAATTCAAATGTCCATCATTTATGTAGGAGAACATATTGGAAATATAATAAAAAATTGAAACTTGTAATAAATGCACAAATATTAAATATTAAATATATTTAATTTAGAGAGAAAAACACTGTCAAATTTGAACTCAATTTTGAACTTTTAAAAGTGTCATCTCCAAAAAAATCGAACTACAAGAGAGTTATGTTCGATTATTGCAAGTACAGAGGATGTCGAGCAACCCAACCACAAATTTTGATGGGGCATCTCTAAAATATATGTGAACATTTATGTTGTTGATGTGGAAAGTTTGTTGAACAATATGTTGACAATATTTCTGACAACATCTAAATTTGTTTTTTTTCCTAACACTAACTCCTTTTTTATATGTTGTTCTCAATGTCTTTGAATGCAGAATGACGACCTAGAAGGATCCAAGTCATGTGGTTGCGGTTTCAAAGAGTGAGGTATTGAGTGTGTAATGCCCCGAATCCAGAATGAAGCTCTTGCGACTTAAACACTATAAATCCGAGTTGTCAATTAAGAAACCGTAAAACCTGAACTTAAAAATTTCTTTTTAAAATATAACGACAAGCATAAGTATTACGTTTTGCAACGAAAGGACCTAATCATAAACATTAATTGAGATGAAGAATGTGGAAGGGCCCTTAATTTAAATTGCAAGATATATATATATAAAGGTGATATTTATAAAAAAGGTAGTGTACATGATACTTTATCAAGTAAACTTAAAGGGATTCCTCGACACAATAATTAAACTATTTTAGGAGATGATTACACATTCATTGAAAATCTTTATTAGGGAAACTCTGTGTCACTGGTGTAGCTTCGGTCCCTCTCAATCAAAACCTTTTAACTTTATAGATAAGTTAGAAATGTTTTGAAACCCTATTGGAAAATAACTCAAGTTGCAAGGACATCCCAAGTATCTGGTTCGAAGCACTTCACCCAGCACGCATTCTTTTTTTCGACGACAATCGATGGTCGTCCCGGGGTCCGATCGTTAAATTATTTGAGAGTTTTTACTCTCCTCGTCAAGGGCTTTCAGTAGGTACCAGAATTAAAATCAATTGTGTGGCGGTGTGACAACGGCGTTTTCAAATCGGGTAAGATTCGAATCTTTAAATTGCAAATAATGTCAAATGGAAAGTCTTATGAACGAATGATTTTGGATTTGGAATCCTTATGTTGAGGGGATGATTTGGTGTGTTGGTTGGATATCACGACAAAAGTCGTCGGCGGTGTTTTTCAGCTAGTTTGGCGGTTGTGCCACTTGGGATGAGGGAGGAAGAAGATGACTGTCAGTGGTGAGGGAAGACTTAAAATTGGAGAATTTTGATTAGGAATGAGAGAAGGGGTGAATTCTTTCATACCCCAAGGTATTGTTTTATAACATGTAATTGTATTAGTATATGTGTGTGAATAGTATACTCCCTTCGTCCTAAAAGACTTAACACACTTACTTTTTGCTCGTGTTTTTTGCGTGCGAGTTGTTTATTAGTATTTGAAATAATAAAGTGACTTTTAAGGTGGGGTATGATAGTCTTACCCCTCCTCTTCTCTGTCATACGCATTTCTTAAAATTATTTTATCATTTTAAATAGTAATAAAAAACTCACTCGCTAAAACACGAGCGGAACAGTAACTGTGCAAAGTCTTCAGGGACGGAGGTAGTAATATGCAAGTATTGTGTAATTTAACTAAAATATCTTGTATGTATGTATGTATAAGAGTGTATATATTATTTTCGGGTGCAAAAATAGTATTTTAATGCTTTTATTCCTAATTTGTTGTTTATGCATTAAAGGGTCCTACTCAAAACAATCAAGGGCCAAAGCGACTCTCGGTGGAGGCCTTTGACTAACTGGCCTATTAGCTAAAGAAATACTCTCAATCCAAAAGAAGGCTAGCTCTTATATGCATCTAAGTGCATTCATAGTGCATTTTAGAATTGTGCAACTTCAGCACTTCAAGTCAAACATGATCAAAGTGTAACTCGCCAATTGCACTCATTCATCATCCTCACGGGTGGTGTTTCTCTCATCCCTCAAGTGTATAGGGTCATGTATCTCTCCATTGTCAATCCACACAAATGAACGACCATAAGCTTTCCCTTGATCTCAATTCTCTACCATCTACTTAAGCATCATCATCTAATCAAAGAGGTCTTTGCAAAGTTGTAAAGTCGGGCTCTTTGGACGGGTAGGGTTAGTATGGTGTAAGTGACATAACTCAACTTTTAGAGCTCAAGAGTTGTACTAGAGATTCACAATTGTTCACACTCTCAACTTCAACTTCATGTGTTTCCTAAGAGTCTCTCAATGAACTCTTACCCACACCCAACACATATCCTCACCATGCTTAATGCCTCTCACTTTTATTTTCCAAGGATTTTGGGAAACTTTGTTCCTCTTTTTCAAACACTTTATTTTTATATTTTTTTTTCATTTTTTTTAAAACCCTTGGAAAGAACTCTCTTTTTCTTGAATTTTTCATTTTCATATCTTTTTTGTATTCTATCTTTCACCACTAGGCAACTTTTCTTTTTACCCACTTTTCTTTTCAATCATTCCTCCCATTCTAGAGTGTAGTACTCCTTCTCTCACTATGCTTCACATTCATTCCTCCCTAGATACCTTCACTTAAGCTCCCCAAGTTGACCAAGGATCAAATGGGCTACAAAACAATGGGTACTTCAGTTACATGATGTAGTTTGTCAAGAAAATGGATTACATGGCTCAAAAAGAGCTAACTAAGGAAATTCTTTTCTTTGGGTAGGGATCATATATGGCCAAGTAACTTCATAGAACAACAAAATGCCTCTTATCCTCTTATATGATTCCTCCTAAGTCAAGTTTCAAACAAATTCAAAGGCAAGTTCTAGCACTCACAAGTGTAAACGACACACTCAAAGAACAAAAATGCAATCATTTCAAACGATCAATTCAAATAGGCTCAAAAGCTCACAAGCTTGGTAACAATGAATGAGTACGTTTTTTCAAATTCCACTCAACCAAATTCAACAATCACATGAATGAATTCCTTCTCAAGACAATATAACAACAATTCAAGGAAAGAACCATCATCCATCAAAAACTCAAACAAGTACCACATTCAATCACAACCAATCAATCTTCATACAATCAACCAAGCACAAATCTCAACATCAAACACAAAAGCATCCACCACAATCCAATCGATATCCAAGGAGCAAATATACCATAAAATCATCAAGAATATAGAACAATGCCAACCACCAACAAGTAATGACCTCATCCAAGTAGAACAAGTGGGTGTGCCGGTGCAAATGAAACGTAAAATAACAACTACCCTCCCCCCAAACTTAGACATTGCTAAGCAATTTTAAGTTTGAAAAAAAAAAAAGTAATTTACCATGAAATTACACCAAGCACCATACTCATAAGCACACACTTTTGCACCATCAAATATAAACAAGTAAATCAACCTCAACTCCACACTTAAACACCAAGACAAAACTCATGTACAAGTATATATCACCAATTAAGCCCAAAAAAATTGACAAAAGGTGAACAACCACCAAAATCCTCAAAAATGGGGGTGCGCTGGTGCAATTGTAAAATGCATAAAAGATGAAACACCCCCCCAAACTTAGACTTTGCTAAGCAAATCTAAGTTTGGGAAAGAGTGTTTGTACCTAAAGTTTCCTTCAAGCAAGTATCTTTCTTTTACGCTCGATATCTTCACCAAGCCTCGTCACACGACCCCGACAATCTACCAAAAATGACACTACAAAAACAAGATCAAATGAACAAACACAAAACACATAAAAGCATGTAAAGATGGGTTGCCTCCCATTTAGCGCTAGGTTTAACGTCCTATGCCGGACGGAACTTGAGTTGTTCAACTCATCGGAAAGGCCATGGATATCGATCCTCCTTGCCTTTGTATTTCAATCTTTTGGCCTCAAAATCAAGAAGGCCCTCATGACAAATGGACCAAAACCCTCCATCTCTCTTGCATAACTTATGGATGATGAAATTCCCCAAATTATATCCATTTTCTTTCACCATCATCTCTTGTCTTTCTTTCTCTCTTATCTCAAGGATGTCCAAACTTTTCTCAACTTCTTTCTTTTAGTTGTAAGTATCAATAGGCAAAACAAATTCAATAGAAGCATCCATATCAAATAAAGTGAAAAATGAAGAGTCTAAGGGATTAAAAATGTTCATTTCATTCTCCAAAATCTTTTTGGATGCTTCTTGATTTTCTTGTTCCTTGTTGCTTACATCCATCAATGGATACCCCTCTTCATCTTTTTCGACAATAAGATTGTCATCTTTATCTTTCTCATTGCTTGGGACCTCTTCCTCTTCTTGATCATCTTCTTCCTCTTCTTCAAATAAGGGATTAGTGTAACAATCAAATGAAGGATTGATATAAGCATGAGGAAAGTAAGGATCAAGAGATTTCTCAATTTCTTCTTGGACACAAGGCTCTACCATATCCAAAGCTTTACACTCATAGTCCTCCGAGGGATCCTTCTTTTCATTTTCATCGACCATGGAATAGTCCTTTTCATTCTCCTCCTCACATGGATCCTCATCGTCTTCAATAATCGACCAAGCAATGTCATGGTCAAGCTCATTCTTGTCAATGTGTGTATCGGGTGAAAATTCCTCCTCCTCAAGCTCACGATTCTCACATGAGCCAAATTGACCAATTACACCACTCATTTGATTGGCAAGAGAAAAATTTAACACTTCCCATTTTTTCATCTTTTCGTCATAACATTTATTGATTCGTTCACTCTCCTCTATGAATTTTGCTAGTGCATCTTAAACGGCGGACGAGGCTTTCTTGTGATGATCATCTTGATAATATGAGGGAGCTTGTTGTGTTTGGTAATCATAGTAGATGTTCCCCAATTATCGTACCAACCCTCTTCATGTTGTGGAGGATAAACCATACGATTATGATCAAAGCCTTGATTCCACTCGTAATGGTTATATCCTTCCATTTGCTCAAATAAATGCACACCTCCACAAAAGATCAAGCATCAAAGCTCAAGACAAGTATTAGCAACGTTAGTAACTCAAAAGACAAAAAGAAAAAGAAAAAAGACACTATTAACTACGTTCAA
The DNA here is from genome assembly GCA_037126765.1 of Stenogyne calaminthoides. Taxonomy (NCBI): domain Eukaryota; kingdom Viridiplantae; phylum Streptophyta; class Magnoliopsida; order Lamiales; family Lamiaceae; genus Stenogyne; species Stenogyne calaminthoides. The sequence continues at coordinate 31,658,290 of JBBCBC010000020.1, read as the reverse complement.
CGAACAACGAGTTATACTATTCACCAAATAATCCCCGGCAACGGCGCCAAAAACTTGACACTTGTTTTTCAACACTCACCTCTCAAGTATAAGAGGATCATTTCGTGCCCGGTTAAATATCGATCCAAGGGACTAGTGGTGATAGTATAGCCTCATAGCTATGTGTTGACGCATAGTTATAGTGCAAACCATGTTTTGATTTTTTTATTTAAAAATAAATAACAACAAGACAATAAAATAGCAACTAGAGAATTCAACAAGCAAAGAAGAAAGCAATTAAGTAGCAAATGATTTTGTTCCAAGTGAGAGATGAGGTGTTCGGGTGTTTTTCCTTGTGAGATGATTATCAAAAGATTAATTATGATATTTACCTCTATTTCCGGTTATTCCATAAGAGCGATCTCTACACAATATACCATTCCCGTACTTGGTAAGCCTAGGATCCGATATCATTTGAAATCCTAGGATCGGGAGGAGAATCTCCCCTTTCTAGCCCGGGTAAGGTCCTCTAATTAACTAACTACTCCGTCTCCATATTTTTTCACTTGTATACTAAATTTAATTCTCCTATATGCTTTTCGCTCTCCACTCTAGGTGTTAACTAAAGTAGTATGTTTCTATCCAACTCTCTTTGCAATAGAGCATAATTAACTCAAAATCGATGAATTAAACCAATACCCATATGTCTAATCCCGTCTACCCAACTCTCGTTGCGATAAACTAGCATAAACACACAAGCTCATAGCAAAACCCAACCAAATTGAACAAGCAAAATCCCCTAATCTAAAGGATCACCATCAATAGATATAAACAACCATAATCAAAATAATTAACCAATCATCATCACAATTCCAAACACTCAAACACTAAGAACCTTAGCCCATGGTGCACAAGGCAAATCTCATGGCTAAACAACAAGAATTCAAGGAACCCATAACAAAATTAACAAGTAAATTGCAATAAAAAGTAATAATCACCTTTTGGATGAAAATGTAGCACAAAATCATAACAAAACTCACAAAACCTCTTTGAATCCTTGCTTGGAATGTAAATTAAGCTAGAACTAAGCTATGCTATGAGGATCTAAACTATCTATGGAAGAAAAAATGAAAAATGAGCTAAAGTATTACTTGTAACTATAAAAAGTATCACTTGCTTGGTTCCCTATCTCTCCCCCAGCTGCTCCATGAATGAAAAACGAACTTGGAGGCTTTTATATACTTTTGAGTCAGCTGTCACGTGTCCCTAGGTCAGATTTGAGAAACTCAGTATTTTTAACTTGCTCGACTCGAGCGGTTGTGCTCGACCATAAGGAGGTCGCACACGGTGAAATCGTGGTCCGAAAAATGGTTTTTCACTTTTTCGAGTCGACTCGACTTCGGCGAGCTCGAATTTGTTGTGCATTGCTCGACCAAAATTTGGTCGAGCAGCTCAAGAGTTGGCCAAAATCATCAGTATAAATGGTGTGCTCGACCAAAAATGCCGAAAACAAGGTTGCCCGACTCGAGCAAAGAAAATCGAGCAACCGCAGGTCGTCTTGACTTTTCACCGTCGTTTTCTTCATAACTTGAGCTCCCGAACTCCGATTGACTTGGTTTTTTTTGCATTGAAAACCTCACTTCAAGCTCTTTAACATGATTATATTTTTGACTTGACTCCAAATAATATTGAGCTCGTGTTTTGCTTCCAAAATCCACAATTTTCCTACAAAGATAGCAAAACAAAAACTTTCTCATTTAAAGTGCAATTAGTCCAAATTGAGCAATAAAAGCATGAAATTGAGTCAAGAGTGAGCAAGAATAACATAAAATCTCAAGAAAAATCACCACTAATCAAATCGGGTTCGGGTTCTAAGAAAATTTATCGGCCGAGTTGGGTCCAGGCTTTCTTTGTTGGGATTAAAAAAAAAAAAAAATTTTTTTTTTTTATTTTTTATTTTTTATTATATTTCGGTTCAATTTTTCTTTTTATCCGGCCCGGACCCAAACCCGACCCGAGTGGATCATGGTTCACCCGATCCGAATGGTTCATAATTTAGGGTTTAAGGTTCATGGTTTAGGGTATAGTATATTATAAAACATTCTATAATTTATTTGAGTAGAATTAATTTTGTGGATGGATGATGAGTTGAAATGACATCATTAATAATGGGCTGGTTCCATAAAAACCAGGATATTTAGTTCTATATCATTACTCTATATATATATATATATACTTTCATTCTAATAAATACTCACATGAAAAACTTACTCAATTTTAGCCATATATATAATGCAAGATCTTTGTAGAATTTAATTGTTTAAAAGATTTTTGAGATTTATGGATAATCATATCCATGCACAATTGGTATATATATTTTAGCCAATATTTTATCTTATTCCATATTTTACAATATCTTGAAGAATCTAATTGCTTGAAGGATTTTCAAGATTCATGAAAAATAATAATTCTCACACAATTTTCGATGAGATTGCAAAATTTTCAAGCAACCGTGAATAAAAAAATCTTAAATACTTCAAGATAGGGCAATATTTGCTCCTATACATAGCGAAGTGGAATGTGTTAATAAGAAAATATTGTCTATGATACACAATACAAGAGAATATTTGAGATCCCGATTGGTCTTTGAAATCGTGATTATCTTTTTTGGTTAGTCTAACGATAATGACGTATTGTTTTTTATTAATTTCTTAAATTATATTAAATGTTTGGGAATCTCAAATCATCGCTTGGTATTGAAGGAAGATTTTTATATATATAAATACACTTTCATTCTAAAAATAAAAAAAACTTAAGCACACACTAAAAACTCACGCCCCGAATTTAACTCATTGAACACCAAAAAACTGTTATATATATTTTTTTTTTTTTTTTTTCATAAATTTTTAGCTTAATTTAATTTTAATTTCTTTTCATGTTTATACTTTTTTTTAGTAAAAATTTCTTAGCTTAATTTAATATTTACTGTTTTACATGTTTGTAACTTTTTTAATTATAATTTATTTGTTTAATTTAATATTTAATATTTTTCATGTTTTTTTATTTGTTCGCTCAATTTTTTAGTAAATAATTTAATATTTAATGTTTTTTATGTTTGTAATTTTTTTATTATAATTTATTTGCTTAATTTAATATTTATTATTTTTCATGTTTGTTTTATTTGTTCGCTCAATTTATAATTAAAGTGGGTACTACATGTTCTTTGTTAGATACAATTTGTAAATATTTTATGGTATCAGAGCCAAAAGATTTAAGTCCACATTTTGGGTTCGATTCCCATTGAAAGCAACCCCACTCATATTAAATTTTTAACTCAATGGTCTCCTCCCAATAATAGAGTAAGAGAATTCAGCCACAAATGAATTTGTTATCATAAAGTTTTCTGAAATCCGTATTACCATGACTTCTAAAAAAAATGCCAATAATGTGAAATGATAACCGTGCATCGCACGGGTTCAATTACTAGTATGTATATTAATATGTTTTTAATTATTGTTGAAAGTATGAGTTAATAATAATGTTATATATATTTTTAATATTTTTTTATTATTAATAATATATTATTAAATAATAATATTTTTATTAAAATATTATTAAGAATTCACTTTAATTTACATTTTTTGAGATATAATATTATTATTAAAAAAAATTATAATATTTATATATTTTAATATTCTTATATTTAATATGATTATTATTATTATTATTGAAGTTGGTTATTATTTTTATTTTTATTAAATACATTTTTTAATAAAATAATATTATTATTAAATTATTGTTGTTGTTGTTGTTGGGTAGTAGGTAATATTATGAAATGAATGATAATATTTTTTGTGGAAAAAAAATTCATTCCTCAAAACGTGGAATACATAAACACATGGGTATGTAAGTAATCACAATTTCTTTATTTTTTGGAATGACCATTCCTAATGGAATTATGATTCCTTCCAAAAATACATACCAATCAATGTATTTGGAATAGATTAAGGAATGATCATTCCATTATTTATTTATTCCAACATATCAATCACACCCTAAGAGAAGATATTTCTTTGCTGTGAAGCCATGTATAAAAATCTGCACATTTCCTTTTAACTTTTAAGTGTAGTGCTGCACAACTGTTTCATTTTAATTTTACTCAGTTAAAATTACAATTTGCCACAATCCCTATTTGATCTGAATAAAAGAAATTCAAGTTCTATATTCTTCTTTGCTTCCACACACATTTTTTTTTTGAAACACTTTGCTTCCACACATAATAAACGCCTTTCACACAAATTTTTGGTTTACTAATTCTTAATGTAATTTTCTTTAAGTAGAGTTAATTTGGTTATATTTAGTAATTGAAGGGTTTGTAATATTTTTTGTATTTAATATATATGTGAAATTGATGGTGCATTTAATTAGATTATTGAGTTAATTTGATGAAATTGGTGGTGCTAAATAGATTAGGTCTTATTTTTTGATCGAACAAATGACGACTTGTACCCATAAGCTCACGATATAGGTAGTAGTGCTCTAACCACTTGAGCTAATCAATTTCGTCAAATAGACTAAGTTTTATTATAGAGGTATACGGTGAACATGGTGCACGTAATACCTTTTCTATATTTTGTAATAGTATATATTTTATAAAATTGTAGTTTATATATATGATTATATTCTTATTATGTATAATTTAGTTAGGAAATGAGAGACAAAACACCAAATCCAAAAAAATCGATTGTATCCCCGATTTTGAAATCTTGAGTCCACCACTGCTTCACGACGCGATCCTCGAGTCCTAATTTGCCTCTCATTTATATAATTAGTGACGTGGTTTGATTCATTTTCCTGATTATGAAGTCTATCTCGCCAGACCTCGCTTGTAGTCGCTTGCTCGACCCTTACTCAACCATCGATGAGTTTCTTCGGGCGATGTTGTTTGGTTTCTGTGTTGTTGTCGTCGTCTGGTCGGCCTTGAACTATTGTCGATGACAATCGGTGACTATTGACCATGGTTGCAGAAATCGGCCTAGGCGCCGCCTAGGCAGCCAAGTCGTTCCGCCGCCTAGGCCTTTTTTAACCCTCACCGGTGGACTCTCCAGAAATTGAGAAGAGAGAAAAAAAATTCAAAACCATAACTTCTAAACCACCGTGTTCTTGCCGACGCCAAGACGCCGCCCATTTGCCACCCCAAGACGCCAACCGTTATTGTCGCCGCTTCGCGTTATCTCTCCCCTGTTTATTAGTAATATAGACTATATAGTATATACGTATATATATTATGTAATGGAAAGAATGGTGGTGATAGTATTATTAGGGAAGAAGAAAAAATCATTTTAAAAAATGTGGACCACAAATAAAGTAGTTGTTGCACTACCTACTAGGCTACTAATAGTAAATACTATTAAATGAGGATATGATTTTGGAGTGAAACTGATGCGTACTCAGTACGCCTTTTCTTATTTTGGATTTTTTTTTTATATATTTTATTTAAATTTTAGTATTAACTTAAAAAAAAAAAAAGGGGCGCCAAGATCCGTCCGACCGACTAGCGATTTCCGCCTTCTCGCACAACAACGAAAAAAAAAATTGAAAACACCTATCAACAAGTGGATATTTGATAAAACACTGTACATTCTAATCACCAAAATAAATCGTAGGTATCCTAATATTATACACTAAAATGATTTTATTTTATTTAATTTAAGCCTGTCCTTTTCAATTTTTTTATCGTCGTTAATATTAAATTGTTCAATTTATTTAAAATTACCCAGATATCATTAATGTTAGTAAAGTAAATTATTATTTTTCATTTTTTATTTTAGGATCAGCCTGAATCCCCAAGTAATTTGCTGATTATGTTTAAAACAAAATAAACTTGCCTAAAAAAAATTGTTTAAAAAAAAGGCATTCATGGATAGCTCAGTTGGGAGAGCGTCAGACTGAAGATCTTTAGGTCACGTGTTCGATCCACGTTCACCATGCTAATTATTTTTTAAAACGCCATTTGGGAACAAGATAAAGGCGCCCATTATCGGAACACGTATAATTGAGTCTTCATAATACAAAAATATTTTAAATACAAATGGAAGTTATCGAACTGTGGTGTAAATACATTTTTTACAGTTGTTTGTTTTTTCAGAATTATTATTTTTTTCCGTTGAAAACCAGACCAAATTAAATTTAGTAATTTGCTTATTAGAAGTTTAGTAATTTAGTAACTAGTGCACCCAAGTAAACTAAAAAAAGTAAAAGGTGATTGTTCACCTGCCACGTACCAATGATTTTAAAAAAAAAATATTTTTTAAATAATAATATTTTTCTGAAGAAGTCAAAACGATAACCGAGTTTATATAAAAAAATGACTTAATGTTTGTTCTCCATTTCCATTGGCAATTTTCCCTCAAAAAGAAATTGTCAAATTGAAAATCATTCGTTTAAATATTTGTATGTATTCATGATGGGTCATTTCCTTCGACAAAGTGTAGAATTTTTAGGCCTGATACATTAATTTAAAAAAAAAATCGACAAATTGCATTTAACAAAAAAGAAATATCAAAGTTTGTAAAACATCATATGTTGATAATTTACAAAAAATATCCTCATAGGTTGAAGGTGGCTTTTACACCCACATCAATTTGAGTAGAAATCTCCTATAAAAACATATTCATGACCGTATGAAATTTATATCATTATAAAAACAAAGCAAATAACAACTTTAATTCATAGTTATATCTCCAATAAAACTTATTCATAGTTACAAATTTATATCAAAAGAACAAAAGTTTTGCATGAGACAAATCACTACTTAATCAAATTAAGCACTAAAAATTGGGCAAATTAGAAAAGAAGCAACAACGAATTAAATGCTATATAATGAACAACTAATGACCTTTAATAGACCACATATACAGGATAATGATTACGTTTCATAGGCATAATCCAATGGCTAGCTATCATACATACTTCCTCTAATAGTTTTGGATATACAAACTAGTAATGCATATCACTAGAATATTCACCTATTTATGAAAGAATACAAATGTCTTAGTATGTTTTATAAAATTAAAAAAAAAAAACTCTGTAACCACGGATGTAACCTTATTCAAATCCAAATTATATTTTGCAACTCATATTCGAGAGGACTGCCAAACTGAAGACTTAGATTGATTTTGAAGGCTCTTTTGGAATTCTAGGGGAACCCCATATGAGAACTTTGGAAATCAGAAAATATAATATAAAAGAAACGAGGAGATGGCTGCCAGACAGATGGGAGATGCAAGACATGGAAACCAACAAAGGATACTTGGAAGCACTGAATATAGAGTCATCAATTAAAAGAGTCGTACTTCAAGTATCAAAAAATGCATGTGAAAGTAGAACATATATATATACTCTGGCTTGAGTGAGCCCCCCGCTAGTGGACGGTGGGTTACGGTCCCATGGATTAATCCGGGTCCTCGAGCCAGAGATAATCTTAAGTTATAAGAAAAAAAAAAAAGATTGTTATATTTTATTGTTGACAAAACCTTAGTATCAGGCCTTTAAAAAAAGATCTTTATAGAACATCTAAATAAGGATTACTGATAATAATATAATCTTAATGGAGTCTTCAACCAAAAAAAATGTGGTTAATATTATTTCCGTTAATACTTATCATGAATAAGTTCATGAACGTTGTGATTAACAAAGATTACGAAGCAGAATTAGCCTCAGATATTGCCCAATGCAAAAATAAAATAAAAAGAGAGACGATGGAATATACAGGCCATAATTATAGAGTGGGGGCATGATGGTGACACAAGGAGTAAACTTACTTCAAAGGATTGGCCAACAGTCTCTGGCCAATGGTAACAAAGCTCGTCTCTTGATTTGACATAAACCAAGCAAGGGAAGAAACACTGCAGCAAAGGTAAGAGTTTTGAATCTCAGATATAAGAGTTGATGAATACTTGTTTAAGCCAGAATATGCAAATTATGACTGAAAGCTGACCTTCCAGTAAAGATATGTTCCCTCAAACCAAGAATTGAAGGATGTCTAACATCGTGTCGTTTAAGAAATTCTTGAAATTATCCTAAAATTGGATATAAATCTCAGGACACGAAGAATAGAAATGAAAGACATATGAGCATTAATTGAAGAGTTGGTCTTACGTAAAAGAATTGCGTAACTGATCTGCAACTATCACTATTTACTCAAACAACTAATACTTTTAATGATACTATTAATACTATCAAACTAATACCTTCTAATAAAACAACTAATATTGTGTAAAAAACACATAAATAACCAGTTGCATGGTAAAACTGGTTTACATAAGACTTTGTCTTAATTTTGAAAAATACCTGATTCATATCAATTGTTTGTAACCCTTCGCCACGGGTGAAAATAATGGCATGATTCTGATTTTCAGGTTTTCCTTCACCCAATATAGCAGGCCCTGGAAGTTTTATACGATAGATAACCTGCAATTGAGCACAACTAATGCATTATCAGACTGCGTCTAGGAATGGGCGCGAGGAAAAATTAAAAACACATGAAATCAGAAACTGACAATAAGGTGAAATCAAATTGATGTCTATGTTTGTTTTTGGATATGTAAAGCAAGATTTTACTTTCAAAATCCTAATTCATGTTTCTTTGTAAGATTATGCAAGCTAGATTTCAAAATCCACCAAATCCTAACTTATAATAACCTACACACTCTTGCATTATCTTCCATGCCTTTCCTTTTCCCAATAACACACCTTTATTTTTCACAATATAATAATCCACTATCACAATATCACTTACTTTTTCACTATCTTTTTCTAAATCCGACCATACTACGTCTCGTCAACCAAACATATAAAAAAGTCAATTCACCTTTTTACTATTCCCGAATTTCTCAATCTGGATTTTTAAATATTCCTACAGCCTAAATCAAACATGCCAAGATCTTTTTGGTGCTATATACCAATCAGCTAGGCAAAATTTTGACTAGAGAGTAGTATGGTAGAATCATAGCTATAGCCAGAGAGTAGGCAAGCAACGAGAAGAGGATCCCCCAAGTAACTTCAGTATCAGCAAGATAAAATAACTCCATTCGTGCTAAGATATGCTTCCTCTCTACTTTGGTGCGTCCCACATTATAGGCATGTTTTCTTATTGAAAGCATTAAACATTCTTCAATTGACCAAAATGACCTTATTTAACACACTTTTAACAAAATTATAATGAGGATTTAATTTTTTTTATCATCCTGTGAAAGGGTAACATGGGAAGAATGTAGGAAAACTTATAATTCCAGTAACATTTAATATGCCTTGTTAATCTGTGTGAAAACTTGAACAAGCCTATCTCACTGGTACGGGGGAACTAATATTCTTAAATTCTGAAAAACTCTTAAGTCTGCTGAAATAGTTTACTTCCATTTCATTTCATTTTACCTGGTCAAGGTTCTGGCCTGGCTCTGAAGAATTTGAATTTGGCAGAGCAGCCTTCACAAGAGTGGAATAATACACCTTATCATTCACCTTCTTCGACCTGTCTTTACTCGGTTCTTCAACTTCATCTATATATGCCACTCGAAGAGATGGGTATCTGTTCATAAGAATGATATTAGGTAACTAGAGTTGGTCATATGTAAAACAGTTTCACCGCGCAATTGGTTTCGCAGCTATCACTTTATAGTAAAACAACTAATACTTTTAACAAAACAACTAATACCTTTTAGTTAAATAACTAATACTGATTAAAAATACACAGTTGGAAATCAGTTGCACGGTAACTCTGGTTTATAGATTTCCAGGTGAACAATAATCACAAAAAAACAGCCTAATAGGTTTATGATTCTTACGTCTTCATAAGTCTCAATATATCTTGAGCTCGAGGATCCCCAGATCGTTTTTGAATGCCATATAATTGACAAGATACGACATATGTGAACTTCATATCTGATACTGCCTGACACTGTGTCCAAAGTGACCTCTCTCCCTTAATCCGATCCTCGTTCAACTCAATCGCCTTATAGCCTTCCATTAAATCTGTTTGAATGCAAAAGATAAGTGCTTGCACAACAGTAATTTGTAATCATATATAAAAGGACTAGAGAAAGATAGAGTACCATCATCTTTGGCCATATCAAGAAAGGCTTGAAGTTCTAGTGCTTTGCGGTAATACATCATTCCCCTCACTTTCACAATTTAGAACTAGGCATCAGACAAGAAACTTCAAACTTGGTCATTGAGAAAATTGTAGCAAAGGCATGCAGGGCGAACAACGATGAGGACACCAATTGAGCAGATCAACAAGCTGATGTCTGCTTTGGGTTTTAAGCGATGTTTAAAAAACCAGTTAATGAAAGCTACGGGATTTTGAAATCCTGATAAATAGTAAAGTCTGAGTTTGTTTTGGGATTTTGAGTAGGGTGAGAATAAACTTTATGTCTAATCAAAGTGTAAGAGTGAAAGATGTTTTATAATTATATTGTTGGGTGTGATTGTAACGACTAGATGAGATGAAATATGATTTATATAATATTAAATTGTAAGGAAAGAGAATGATTGCATAGGAACGTGTGATAGTAGGTTTATAAGTGTCGTAGTGGTGGCTTTATAAAACCGGATTTCAAAATCCCAAAGTAGAACGGCATTTATATTTGCAAGTCCGAAACCTTGTTATTAAAACCCAAAACAAACATCGCCTTAGTATATTGCTATTAAGGCACCCAAACCCACCTATTCGATCCTAAGAAAAGAAAGATAGAGAAGGCAAACAAACGAAAAGGAAACCAGAGAGGTACAACCCAGATTACCAAGAGTTCTTCCATTCATACCTGTTCTTGTCAAAGTTTGGCCCCTATAAGATGCCCAAAAGCGTAATTGTTCTTCTAATTCATCAGATCTTTTAAGTTCTTCTTCATTGAGACAGTTGACACGCTCCAGAAAATTGTTCCATTCATCTGCACAATTTGGTGGCATGGGTGGTAGGAAAGGAGAATGAGTAAAGTCTCATGTACACCGGTTGTACAGTGCAACTATACACAACTAATATGTTTCAATGAAAACAACTAATACTTTTTGGTGAAAACAACTAATACTAATCAACTAATTCCTTACTTTAAAAACAACTAATACCATTTAAAAATACAGTTGAGTTGCACGGTACACCTGGTGCATACAAGACATTGTCAAGGAGAAATATGATGTACATGTAAGCAACCTAAGCACACACCTGGGAAAATCTTCTGCAAGTAAAAGAGAATGGAAACACCATCTTCATTTGGCTCTTCCAGCTCAGGCAATAAGAAGAGGACTTCCTCCGTGTAATAAGGGGTCAAAACACTAAGCAGGAATAGTTTCTAGAGGTTAATCACAAATTAAAGCAAGAATGCATGATGCTTTTTTATTATAGAAAGTAATTAGGACATTGCACCATCAATGTGTAAATAACAATGATCAAGGCTCATAAAAAATACTCTATCTGAAAAGTCTAGCCAAGAAAACAGATCCAGCTCAATTTTAGAGATTAAAAGCTAGGGCGACTAATGCAAAAGATTCTAGACAGAGATTAAAAAAAATAAAAAAAAATTGGAAGCTTTAGTCTAATATTATTAGCTGCAACACTACTTATACTCTCAAGAAATTTTCCACAAAAATAAATCTCCAGAAATATCCGCACAAAAAAAAAAAAAAAAAAAAAAAAGAGAGCAAGAGTTTTATCTTATGAATTTCCAAGAGATGGCATTGGATCGGAGCATTTTACACATGCCAGCTTTCAGCCAAAATTATTATTAAATGTTCTTACATTCCATCAGAGTAATATGCTTTGAAAGAACTAAATGTGACCAAGTCTCGGCAAGCTGTCTCCTTTTTCACAGTACGACTTCGTTTAAGTTTGATCATTTTGAAACACTATTTTTTTTTTCTTTTTTTTTTTTTTCTGTCATTGATTCACCTTCATTTTAAACAATATACCAATGGATAAAGACTCACGAGAAAGATAGCATATTGCGGACTTTAGGAGCTAAAGGCATGTCCATAAACAAAGAATTGGAGAAGAAGGAAATGCGTCTTCTAGCTTCTAGGTTTGATGGAACGTCCATAGCAGATTCCTTCACCGTCAGCAACAAATACAGCCTCTTTAGCTGTAAAAGGGAATATTTGGACTGTAAGACAAGTGCAGATGCAAAGAGAGTTCTGGTAGTTGTAACTTTTCGTCTTTTTGGGTTAATTACAAAATAAATCAGGACCTTTTCACGTTTTTTTCAAAAGACAACATATGTTTTTAAAATTTGCAATTCGATACTCGACCTTTTAAATTGTTGCAATTCTATCAAATGACTATTTCTGGCAAGTCCTATTCATGTGACAGTGCATGAAACTGAAAAACAAAATGTTGTGATTAAATTGATACAAAAGATTGCCGGAAAATAGTAATATTATATAATTGCAAAATTAACCCTTTGTTTTCTTATATTTACCTTTTCTTTCCAGGCTTCTGATTTAGGAGTTGGAAACTTGATGGCTCCAGCTGATGCAAATAATTGATATTGTTGATCCAGGGGAACCATTCCTTCATGTCTGGATGCACCATGAATCGAATCTACCAAGCTATATATAGAAATTACAATAATATAAGAACACTTCACCCAAGCCTCTAAAAGGACAGGCTTAAGATAAAACCACATCCTTTTCACAAATTGCAGTCTGGAAAAAAAATTAATTTGAACCAACGGGAAGATACGCTCCTGCCCAGAAATGACGATTAATTATCCATTACCATCCGAACAAATCTAAACATGTTAATATGATTAATTATTCATTTCCAGATAGGTCATACATGATTTTCGGGCAGGAATGAATCTGCCCATTTGTTTGAATTGCAAAAAACAAATAAACTGAGGTTTTGTTTAGCAAGATTGCAAAGTTCAGATTATATTAAACTGTGAAATGGTTGTGATTTTATCTGCAATTAACACAAAAAGATAACATATGGTGTCATCACTGACAATGAAAAAGAAACATTACTTGGATATTTGATCTTCCATCATTATATCTCGGGTAACAACTTCTAGCATATCCTGGAAAAGAATAACAACTTGATCCCTATCCTCCGGCTTATTGTCTAGCTGGAAACGTAACCAATATAAGCAAGCAAATCAGCATCCTACAATCTTTAGAGGAAAAAGAAAAATGACAACAGAAAAAAACCTACCAAGTATTTTACGAGCTTAATAAAGAGGTCATAAAGACTGGGAAGAGCACTCAGCTGGTATTCAGTTAACATATCATCCTCTGTTATATGTTTGTCAACTTCAGAAAAAATGTATTCGATAACCCTGGAAAAAACATAAAAAAATTCAAGAAACTGAAGAAAATGTAATCAATGTACGATTTTAACCTTAACAAATGCTTCTTACTCTTTCTCACGATTTCCACGAACTATTGTTTTAATAATGTTCCGAAATGAAGCATAGCACTCACACACAGCAGAATACATATAATCATCAGACTTAATCTGCTTTTTCAGCTCACTATCCTTGCCATTACTATTTTTAGCCATATCCACTGCTATTGGAATCTGTATGATAAATATTATCAGCCAAATAAAAAGTATAATCAAATATCAAGAAATCATTTCTATTGCTAAGTTAAAAAAAAAAAAAGAATGGCAAAGTCACATGTAAACCAGTTTTACCGTGCATTTAGTTCGGATTTAAACAGTATTAGTTGTTTCATTGAAACGTATTAGTTTGATAGTATTAGTTGTTTTATTATAAAGTGATAGTTCCAAATCAGTTGCACTTTAGAATGGAATACCCAATTATAACATCAGTAGACAAGTGCGTTCAATGGTGGTTTTAGAATGGGTTTTAGTGTTCGGATATATTCTGGTACTCTATAATAACCAGTAAAGACTCACATAACGTAAACAAGTTCTCATCGCTTATGGGTTTATACTGAACACCAACAACAATAACTATTTCTAAGTTTCAGCATCAGAGAGGGGAAATCAACTTTAGAAATTAATAAACGGAAATCTATTCAATCATTAGATGTCATCCTTCAAATCTCAGTGTTTGTATTCAGGGGAAGGGATATCTAAAGAAAGGGATAGATGGTGAAGACTGAAGAGAAACCTTGCAGGCAAGTAGAAAAGGGGGCCATTGTATTAACTCCAAATCACGATCAGCCCAGTAAGGAACAAGCAGCAGATCCATTTCCCTATAATGAAAGCACGTTGAACAATCAACTAAAAAATATGTACTAATATTTAGCCTTTTCCAAATAGAATGAGAAAAAGAGAGGGATGTCAACCAAGCTGACTTAACAATATAGAGATTAAATATCACCTTTCACTTATAAGATCTTCCTCTCTAAAACTTGTGATTATTTTGTTCCACAACTGAGCAAACCTCGCGGCTTCTTTCTCTTTACTGGATGGGATCTGGTAAAATGAAATTCATGGAAACTAAAATTAATTTCACTTAAATTCATGTATTAATCCCAGAATATAAAGAAAGAAACAATTAAAATAACGAAAGAAATATGGTACCACTTCAAACTTGCGGGTAAATGTAGCCTTCAGTCCTTTCCTTTTCACTGTCTCGTTTTTCTCCTCTGGTATTAAGCATGCATTAAAAGCACCAGGTAATGATTGAAATCGGGATCTAAGCATTCCGAGTGTACGAATCTGACCCCCCGAAAAGGACAAACGTCAACCCAAAAGAGAACGTTAGTTAGACATATAAGTCATAGTAGATGCAACTTCACATTTTCTTGGCACATGAATGGTTATCAAGTTAACGTAGTAACAAACAATTATGCATTACTATCAAATGATTAAAACATTCATTATCAAGTAAACCAATAACCACACCAGCTCAAAATTTATAGCAATATATGTTGCATCTACTATTATAGCAATTTATAACCACTGGCATTATGATAATTAATGTTGAGAATATATCATAGTCGTTAAAGGATTACCTGCTGCCTTTGCTACATTATGTTTTTTCTTTTTCTTTTGTGTTAATGAAGTCTACATTCACTACTTTAGTGTTTATCTCATGTTTACATTACGTTCTGGTAGTCATTAGTTGACTTTTTGGTATTATCATGTAATTTTTTACGTGGTATTGAACTTAATTTTGTAAGACAATATGTGTCAGGACACTGCTGTTGACACCCAGGGAAGTGCTAAATACACCCATACGTACAACCTTTTTAAGTTATCCAGACAATCAAATACAACTACAAAGTGGATGCGTTCAGCAATATCGTGGGTCTCAATAGACGCGCTCCATGTGTCAAATATGTTATATTAATATATAGATGATGTTTAGTGAAAATGCACAAGAGGAGGTGCCCGTCTTGCACCCTCAACAACAACTATAGCATATATATATTTATATACAAGTGTGTGTGCAGATTTTACCTATTTACCCGTGGGGGGCAGCATTGCCCCCATAAAAGTTTTTTTTCTACTGATATATGTATGTTATATGATACATAATGCAGTACAAACTTGTGTCAAAGTGGTTGTATACTATAGAAATGTGGGTGAGGACGGTGGTTCAATTCCTTCCCAACCCAATTTTGTTTAATTAATACTTTTCATATTTTATAATTTACAATAATTGTAATGTTGTTTTTTTATTTATATATTTTGTAATTCCAGCACATTTCAACTCCTCATAATCACAAATCAATTAATTAAGAGAGGCACACTTTACAATATGAGCGGTTTTATTTATATGGTGACCTTCAACGTAAATCATAATTTGAGCATTGACGCGGTGGATGTTGGTTTGTGTTAATTTCTACTGCCTCTTATGCATTTGACCGCCTCATCTTAATTTTTTTATCATTAATTAATCGTTTTCATCAAAAAAAAAATTGTATTCTTAATATATTTTTTGTGCCCCCGCTAAGGAAAATTTTTGGATTCATCCTTGTGTGTGTGTATAAAGAAGATATTTACAATAAACGCAAAGGGCTCGATTTTCTTGAAAGGTAGGAAACTATAGCTACTCAGATTCAGATTTCTTAGAATTGTCACTTAGCATAATATTTGTAATCGTTTAATAATGCTTGAATGACCAACACAAAGAGAAACAATTTAGTGATTAGAGTAGATATCGTCAATATCACAGAAAGAAATCCAGCTAACCTCTCCAAGACGACGGAATGCACCATATATGCCTCCAAACAGTGTGGAGAATATAGCATACCAGATCTGTGCATCCATAAAATAGACCTAAAAATGAAAAAAAAAAATTAATCCTCTTGCAGATCAGATGGACTACAGCATTTCTTAAAGAATTAAATAGGTATCACAATGCTACATGATTCGTACAAGAATAGCTGGAGCCCAGACTGCAATCACAACGCCAATATTGTTCTTAGCTGCAGCAAAGACAAGGTGGAGGCAAAATAAATACTAACTCAAGTCACTTCCAATGTTTTTTTTATTTAAAAGTGTTTTTCTTTGAGTGTATACCTCGAGGGAAAAATTCATGCCACTGGTAAGTTGATACATGAGCGCTCATTATGGTTTTAGTGGGACCTACCAAAGGCCTTATCTGCATTGGAAACATTTAGCAGTGAAATCAGAATAGATGACAAGGACATAGGATACAATATAACAACAAAATGCGCTTAAGCATGCTTATTTTCAAAGATAATATCACAGATCATCCTGTAAGTGTCAACTGAAAAAGTAAAAACATAAAGGACTAAAATTGGGCACAGCCACATTTACACGATGATCTATGATATTATCCTTAGATTTAACTGAAAAATTATAATTTTATTCCGCTTCCCAAAAAAAATTCATCTCTCTTAGTCTGAGATATGCTTAAAGCCCGAAATAAATGTGTGTACAGACAATACTATTGTAACTGCATCAGGGAATTGTAAGATAGTGTGATTTGATACACAGATTTAAAAAAAACATAGGAAAGGTAAGGCACCTCTAAATAGAAACTGAAAGCTAACTTTGTAGTGAGAAGGAGCACCCAAAATAATGTATACCTGAGAAATCGAGCACGAAGTAATATATTGCATAAGATGATGATATTGTAAAATAACAAAAAATATATTGCATAAGATGATGATATTGTAAAATAACAAAAAGGTCTAATCATAGAAGTCTTACTTGAAGAGTGAAAATCAAAAGTGTTATCTAGTTTGTTTATTACTCCCTACGTTTCAATTTAACTGTCGCTTTTGAATGTTTCACATAGATTAAGAAAGTCATTTAATAATACCCATAATTAGTTCTATAAAATACTAATTTAACCTTGTTGTGTTTTACAAAGATTATGAAAAGGACAAAGTTGGGAAAATAATTAATTTCTCTTGGAAAACCAACACCAACAGATATCAATTTTTTTTCTCCAAAACAGTTAAATTGGAATGGAGTATTGAACAAGAGAGTGGGAATCCAGAAGGACGGGAACACATTGTAGAGTTGGTCTTATGTAAAATAATTTTACTGTGCACCTGTTTCGTAACTATCACTCTATAATAGAACATCTAATACCTTTTAATAAAAAAACTAACACTATTTAAAAATACACTCGAAATGCAAACCAGTTGTATGGTAAAACTGGCTTACGTAAGACACTGCCCACATTGCATACCTGGGACCACCACATCATTAGCATCACGATCTTGTAGTTGGACCTCTCAAGGAACCGACGTATGAATGGGAAAAGGAACAAAAAGGCAGCAAGCATATTTGGTGATAAGTAGATAACGACAGCCAAGATGAAAAATGAAGGAGAACTTGACTTGTTTCCAACCCAACTTTTGATGGTTTGAGCAAAGCCACTAGGATTCTTCCATGTATAAGCATAGGTGACTGGAAGGATGACTACCCAAGCAGCAGCAGACACAACCTTTAAAATGTATCTTAACTTGACATGGAAGGACATGCTTCGTCTAGCTCTCCAACTCAGAATTATGTCGAGGATGGCTGCAATCGATATGCAGTTAAGTTCACAAGAAAAAGTTAATACACTAGTTCAGCAAATTAAATATTCCGTACATAAATAGAAAACCAATAATATAAGGGTGCGTTTTATTTAGGCTTAAGTGGATTTTGAAATCTGGATTTCGAAATCCTGATAAATAGTAATGGTGTGTATTTGTTTTGAGATTTAAGTAGGGTGGATTTTAACTTTATGTCAAGTCGATGTGTAAGAGTGTGTGATGTTGTATTGTTAAATTATTGTTAATGGTAATGATTGGATGATTGAGTGATAATTAATGTGTTTTATTGAAAGTTGCAAAAGTGGGTACAGCAGATGTGGAAAGTGATAAATAAAATAAGAGTGGGAATAAAAATGATATCTATAGGGTTCATAGGTACTTGTAGGCAGGGACGGACCTACCTTGCCCCCAGGGGGGTCATTGGGCCCCCCTGACCCCCACTTGAATTTCTTATATATATATACTTATAATTAAGACACACCTGTATGAGACAGTCTCATAGTAAGGCGAAGCATAAATTGTGTATTAACGCTCTAATATTTTGGAAGAATGGGTATTATTTGTGTTATAGATTATACCCTATATCATGTATAAAACTATCTCATACGAATGTCTGTCTCCTTTAAACAAAGTATTATGTGCATCATATTCACTGTACACCACTATTACTAATCCTTGTAAAAATCAACACTCTATAAATAAAATGTTGATTTTTAGGTGAGAAAGGGGTAACAAAATAGAGAAAGAATATGTATAATTCACATTTTCAATATACATATAAATGTATTCGACTCTGTTAATATAAAGATGTTTAGTCCAAATAATTTTCGAAAATATATAAAAATTCTAAAGTGCATTTAGCTACACTATGTTATAAATTAGGCCCCCCTCGGTAAAATTTCTGGGTCCGTCCCTGCTTGTAGGGATGGATAATTGATTTATTACAAACCAGATTCTAAAATCCCAAAGTAGAACCGAATTTAGATTTCAGAATCCCATATTTGGTTTTCTAATCCCAATGCATTCTGTTAGAATAATATTATAGATGGGCCTTTATTAGAAAAACCTACTCACTTGTATATATATATGTACTCTTAACCTAATTCAATACATAGAAAATTCTTCCACATTATGTCTTTTGAATATAGCATAACATGGTATCAAAGCATGGTTTAGATTCTGAAAATTAGGGCAACATTTCGAAAATTAGGGCTTTAATTTCAGAAATTAGAGTTTGAGAAAATTAGGGTTTGGGCACATATTTGGGGTTTTACCATTTTCGTTCAGATCCGGGCGACACCACCCACACAGGGAGGTGCGCCGTCTCCCGGCGACCCTTCGCCGGAAGTCCGGCAGCCGGTGGCTGCGCGTGGGGCCCACACGCGCCGGCGAAGCATTTTTCGCATCAGTTCTTCCAGGCGGCGCGTGGCGGCGTGTTTCTGGCCGGAATTTCCTCCGGCGACTTCCGTTGAGCTCGTCTCGTCGAGCTCTTTCTGTTGGTGTACCCGTTTGTGTCAACATCCGAGTGGTGTGTGATTTCGGTTTTGGTACAGATTCTCTCTCATTTTTTTTTGGAATTTCAATTGTTTTTCTTCTTGGTGGATGATTCATTATGATTGAAGGGCAAAAATCTATTGATGTTATGCCCGTGATGGCGAAAATCACGGAGCATAAACTCATTCCTACAAATTACTTTGATTGGCGTGAAACCATTGAGTTGTATTTGTTGAGTGTGTCTATGGACGGTCATTTGACTGATGATCCACCCATTGACGCCACAAAACTCCCTTGGCAACGAGAGGATGCTCGTTTGTTTTTACAGATACGCAATTGCATTAGTAGTGAGGTGATTGGGATGGTTACTCATTATAGGACTGTTAAGACACTTATGTTGTATCTTGAGTTCTTATATTCGGGGAAAGGGAATATTTCCCGAATGTATTATGTGTGTCAGGCATTTTACAGACCAGACATCTGAGTTTGAGACGGCTAAGTCACAAATTCTATCTGATTCGCAGATTTCATCGTTGGAAGAGGCTTATAACAGAATTCCTCGCACTGAACTCACAAGCTCCACCATAGCTTCTCCACCTAGCAGTGTCCTTTTCAGTCGTGCTCCTGCTTCTGAGTCCGGGAGGCCACAGTCCAAGAATGGTGGGAAGAGGGGTAATCACGCGCATTCATCAACAGATGTGGAGTGTTATTACTGTCATGGACCTGGGCATACCAAACGAGATTGTCCGAAATTGCGTAACAAGAGGCCTCCATCATCTGCTCATGTAGCTAATAGTAGGGGCAATTCTGGCCACTCCGGTGAATCCATCACCATCTCCGCTAATGAGTATGCAAAGTTGTTGAAGATGCAAGAAATGAATATGTCACAAGCTAGTTCGGTCACTGCCATTGCTGAGTCAGGTAAACCTATTGCATGTCTTGTTACCTCATCTTCCAAGTGGGTCATTGATTCTGGCGCCACAGATCACATGACAGGTAATCCAAATCTGTTTTCTACCTTCACCTCACATAATACTTCTTTTCCCGTTACTTTAGCCAATGGTTCAAAATCCCACGTCATTGGATCGGGAACTGCTAATCCAACATCTTCCCTACCCTTGTCATCTGTTCTTAGTCTTCCTCAACTCTCGTTTAATTTGGTTTCTGTGAGTAAACTTACTCGCAATCTTAATTGTTGTGTCTCATTCTTTCCCGATTATTGTTTGTTTCAGGATCTTACGATGAAGAGACTTATTGGTAAGGGACATGAATCGGGCGGCCTCTACATCCTTGATACTCAGCAGCCTAAATCTGTAGCGTGCACTGGGACTGTCACTCCTATGGATGCACATCGTCGCTTGGGTCACCCTTCACTTCCTTTGCTGAAGATATTGTGTCCGCAGTTTTCTAAGTTGTCATCTCTAGATTGTGAGTCTTGTCATTTTGCTAAGCATCACCGTGTTAGTTTGAGTCCTCGAGTCAATAATCGAGTTAGTGCTCCTTTTGAGTTAGTACACTCTGATGTTTGGGGTCCTTGTCCTGTTACATCGAAACCTGGATTTCGTTATTTTGTAACCTTTGTTGATGATTATTCTCGAATGACATGGTTATATCTAATGAAAAATCGTTCTGAGTTATTTACCCACTTTTCTACCTTTTATGCTGAGATTAAGACTCAATTTGGTGTGTCTGTGAAAATCTTGCGAAGTGATAATGCTAAGGAATATCTTTCTAAAGCATTTCGTTATTATATGCTGCACAATGGCATTCTTCATCAAACATCATGTGTTGACACACCGTCTCAAAATGGTGTGGCTGAGAGAAAGAATAGACATCTTCTTGAAACTGCTCGAGGTTTGTTATTTGCCATGCAAGTTCCTAAACCCTTTTGGGCGGATGCTGTCTCTACCGCGTGCTTTCTCATTAATGGCTTGCCATCTTCTGTCCTTCGTGGTGAGTCACCTTTTCATGTCCTATTTCCATCTCAGTCTCGGTTTCCTATTGAGCCCAAGATATTTGTTCGGGATGTTCGGCCTCAGGTCACAAAACTGGATCCGAAATCTTTGAGGTGCATTTTTTGGGCTATTCTCGGGTTCAAAAAGGATATCGATGTTTGTTGTCCTAGTCTCAACAGGTACCTTGTATTTGCTGATGTTGCGTTTTCTGAACATACACCTTTCTCTCATTCCACTCCTCCTCTCACTGAGGGGGAGGATACAGAGTTTCTGATGTATACAGTCCCTATCCCAGTTGTTCCTCCATCTGATTCCACTAGGCCTCCTATCCTACAGACATACACTCGTCGTCCACGACCTCCTGTTCCTGCTACTGATTTGGATCCTGATACGCCAATTTCATGTCCTGAAGCGCCAATATCTTTGTCGACAGATCCTTCTTCGAGTGATGATCTTCCCATTGCTCTTCGAAAAGGTAAACGTTCTTGCACTTATCCCATTTCCTCTTTTGTTTCATATGATCACTTATCCCCTTCCTCTCGAGCTTTTGTTTCTTCTCTCGAGACTGTTCCTAACAATGTTCAAGAAGCTTTGGCCCATCCTGGTTAGCGTAATGCCATGATTGAGGAAATGAATGCATTAGATACTACCGGCACTTGGACTTTGGTGGATCTTCCTGTAGGTAAACGACCTATTGGCTGCAAATGGGTGTTTACTGTCAAAGTTAATCCTGATGGCTCTGTGGCTCGGTTGAAAGCTCGCCTTGTTGCCAAAGGCTATGCTCAGACTTATGGTGTTGACTATTCTGACACCTTTTTCTCTTGTTGCCAAACTTACCTCGATAAGGCTCTTGGTTTCAATGGCAGCTACTAATCATTGGCTTTTGCACCAGTTGGACATCACGAATGCCTTTCTCCATGGTGACCTCGTTGACACTATTTATATGGAGCAACCACCTGACTTTGTTGCTCAGGGGGAGACTCATAAGGTATGTTATCTTCAGAAATCTTTGTATGGTTTGAAACAGAGCCCTCGTGCATGGTTTGGTACTTTTACTCGTGCTGTTGAGAAGTTTGGTATGAAGCAAAGTAAATCTGATGATTCACCCTATTATTTGATGGTTGTGTATGTGGATGATAATGTGATCACTGGGAGTGATGTTAAAGGGATTGCATCTTTGAAAGCTTTCCTTCCTACTCAGTTTACTACCAAGGATTTGGGGACACTTAAGTATTTTCTTGGTGTTGAAGTGAGCAGGAGTAAGAAGGGAATTTTCCTGTCTCAAAGAAAGTATGTGCTCGATTTACTTTCTGAAACAGGAAAATTGGGAGCTAAACCATGTAGCTCTCCAATGGTTCCGAATTTGCAGCTTACAAAAGAGGGTGTGTTATTTGATGATCCCGGAAGATACAGAAGGTTGGTTGGAAAGCTGAATTATCTTAGAGTTACACGTCCATATATTGCTTACCCCGTAAGTGTAGTGAGTCAATATATGTCATCACCAACTATTGATCACTGGAAGGCGGTAGAGCAAATCTTATTTTATTTGAAAGGAGTCCCTGGACGTGGAATTGTGTATAGTGACCACGGTCACAAGAAGGTTGAATGTTTTTCCGATGCTGATTGGGCAGGGTCAAAGGAAGATCGACGGTCTACTTCAGGATACTGTGTTTTCTTTGGTGGAAATTTGATTTCTTGGCAAAGTAAGAAACAGAAAGTAGTCTCACGTTCGAGTGCAGAGTTTGAATATAGAGCTATGGCCAAAGCTGTTTGCGAGATAGTATGGGTATACAAGTTTCTAAATGAAGTGGTTTTGAAGATCTCAATTCCAGCCAAATTGTGGTGTGATAATCAAGTTGCACTTCATATTGCCTCTAATCCGGTCTTTCACGAACGGACTAAACACATTGAGATTGATTGTCACTATGTTCGTGAGAAGATTCAACATGGCCTAATTTCGACAGGTTACATGGGGACTGAAGACCAATTAGGAGACATTTTCACTAAGGCTCTTAATGGAGTTAGGGTTGACTATCTTTGTAACAAGCTAGGCATGATTAACATCTATGCTCCAGCTTGAGGGGGAGTGTTAGAATAATATTATAGATGGGTCTTTATAGATGGGCCTTTATTAGAAAAGTCTACTCACTTGTATATATATATATATATTCTTGACCTAATTCAATACATAGAAAACTCTCCCACATTATGTCTTTTGAATATAGCATAACACATTCCATGTTCCCAACATCCAAAACTAGAGGCACAATGAAGAGAATAATCTTGGTCACCGTAGATATTCCCAATAAACATTAGAAAGTTATCATGGGAAATGTTGATTAAAAAGATTAAAGAAAAAAGACAGGAAAAAGTGCATGCAGTCTACTGCTGATGATATATCATGGGTTTGCTTCATTCTCCTCAAAGCCTTTTCTTTAATAAGAGGAGGGAGAAGTGTCAACATCTAACATTTGGAACTATTCAACTTGCCCAAAAATCGTCCAGTCATCACCATCATGAAAGTTTAGACAAAGTCTTCTATGCACCATGTGCACACTGCACCATGCAACTCAAGTGCATTTTTAAACAGTATTAGTTGTTTCATGAACAGTATTATTTGTTTTCAAGTATTAGTTTTGTGCAGTTGCAACGTACAACTGTTGTACAATAGACTTACTTGAAAGTTTAACAGCTAGAAGTAACACTGGGAAAAGCTTCCATACAATCTCAGATCTCACTTAAATGAAGAAGTCCAACTTACCTTGTCCAAGTTTCAATATTGCAGCAGTTATAAAGATGCTGAGTACTTTCATGAAAACTTTGCCTTCAAGAATTGAACTAGGCTGTCCTGAGCCGCTCCAAGCAACAATGACCATAGCCTTGAAAGTTGACAGTGGTTTCCAACATCAGTTCTAAGAAATATACCGAATAATTTCTGCAGAAAATCTAAGAAAAGTATAAAGAACACACCTGTAAGCACAATATGAAGAAGCTCCACATTCTGTCGAAGCTTCTAAAGATATGCCAATATGAACGAATCTCGACAAAGTTAACTTTCCCTACCCACCGATCTCTTGTAGGAGTTGTTTCCTGAGTTTCAGAGGAAATAGAATTTTAGAAAGGATAATTACATTGATAATGTGATGGGGAAAATAAGCAAGCATGTATGGAAAAGCAATTAGTCAAAAGGAAAAACATTAGAAGTGGCCTATTAGGGGTGTTTGCTTATGGACTGAAGTGGATTTCAAATGCAGTAGGTGGATTTGATGAATAGTAAAAGGAGTATTTGGATTTTGTATATGTTTGGTAGTGTATATTTTGTAGGATTTGACAAGGTAGGATTTTGAAAAAGTGGGTGTATTGGAAATTATGTGTAAAGTAGGGAAGAGAGTGTGTAAAGTAAAAAAGGACGAGAGAGAGTGTTGAGTTGGGTAGATAATAACAATTAAAAAGTGGGAGATAGATGATTAAATGTGGAAATATCTCTTAAAAAGTAAAATATGTGTACTATAGGTTAGAATTTTATATGATTTTTAAAATACTATACCAAAATCCAGAGAAACAAACAAGGATATGGATTTGAAACAAAAATGTGAGGTGTGAGGCTAGAAACAAACACCCCCTTATTGAGTAAAAAATGGGAAATTGGGGAGTCGATGAGAAGCTTGAGACTTTTACTATAGCATTTTATCAAGGGACCTACTGATTTCTTGTTTCAGTTGTATTGTACAACCGTTTAAAGCTCAAAGAACCAATAGTGAACTTGGGATTCTCATGTTATAGTAAGATCAAATGAGCCAGTGCAAGTATTAAAATGGAATGGGAATTCCTTTTTCTGACCCAAAAAAAAATAGAATGGGAATGATAATGGATATCATTAAGGGGTCAATCACTGTGGGGTTGGTGATTGCATTATTATTATATGGTTAAAAAATTACCAAGCAGTATTAATGGTAATGACTCGTCATTAGTCCTCATTCATTCTCATTACCCACCCTCATTGCCCCCAACCAAGCGGGCCCTCGGTTTGATTGGACTTGATGCATAGATCCAATTTCATATTCAATAAGGGTAAATCTTGATAAATAGTAATGGTGTATGTTTGTTTTGAGATTAAAATAGGGTAGTATTTAACTCGATATAAAATGGATGTTAAGAGAGTGCGATGTTGTATTATTAAACTAGTGTTTATTGTAATTGTTAATGATTGATTCTAAACTCAGGAAAAAGCTGTTGCTGTATTCCCAATGTCAGAAACTTCAATAATCAATAAATATTTAGTCTAGGAAAAAAATTATATTTCCATGCTCACCCCATTTCTTTCACTCCGAAGCTGATCCACAGTCTTGCAGAAGAAATCAGAATCAGCGCGCATGGGCCAACCTAACCGAAAACAATCTACAGACCTGTGCTTTATTGAAATTTTTAAGTAAAAGTTGTAAATGGTACACGAATTTAAACATAGCTATTGAAATAAGGGATGTAATATTACCAAAAGTACTCATTCAAATCATCATAATTTCTCCACTGGGAATGAGTTGATTTTCCTTTCTTGCTCCTTGCAGCTTCCTAAACATAAATAAAGATTTAACTTCAGTTGAAGGAAAGCATTAACATAACAAATAAATGGAAGATATTGATCTAGTAGACTATACCCTAGCAATCACTTCATAAATTGGGGAGACAACTTTTTTCAGGAAAGCCTCTTCTTCTCCTCCATAAGCTGGTTTTACGTTCTCACCAGTCATAGGACTAACATTACTGGCGAGCATACCGTAAAGTTCAAAAGCCATCTGATAAAGATGGAAACGCAAAATTATAACAGAACTATTACTGAAATTCTAGGACCAATGAGTTTAGAACAGTGCTTGTAGCAAAATTATTATTGAAATTAAGATGTGTTTATAGTTCCAATTCTAATATATTGGCACCGAAGATAAAATAAGATATGGTAACTAACAGTTCAAATCAAATGCTCAGATCAAAGTATGCATAAATTGTCTACATAATCAAGCACTACAGCTAGGTATAAAAATTTATATAGCTAGCGGATTTCAAAATCTTGATAAATAGTAATGTGTTTGTTTTGGGATTTACATAGGGTAGGAACTTTATGTCAATCAATGTGTAAGAGTGTGTTGATGTATTATTATTTATTTTAATTGTAATGACTGAATGACTGTAAATATTAATGTGTTTATTGAAAGTTGCAAAAATGAGTATAAAAGGTGTGAAAAGTGATAAATAAAATAAGAGTGAAAATACAAAAAGAGTAGGTCTCATGTGCACCAAGTGCACTGTGCAACTCAAGTGCATTTTTTAAACTTGCAACTTGTTTAACTGAAACGTTGAACTTGGTTACACTGAAACGTTCAACTTGTTTTACACTGAATAAGTTGAATGTTTCAGTGAAACAAGTTGAATGTTTCAGTGAAACATGTTGCATGTTTCAAAAATACACTTGAGTTGCACGGTGCACCTGGTGCATACAAGACTTTGCCATCCAAAAATCATATTTGCATTAATGAATCATTGGAGAAATGTGGTGCAGAAAAAGAAATTGTATTTATAAGGTTTAGAGGTAAATATTGGGTTTTTAAAAAACCGGATACTAAAATCCCAAAGTAGAACGGGATTTAGAGTTCGAAATCCCAAATCCGGTTTTAAAATCCCAAATCAAGCATGCCCTAAATTTTTACAGCACAACTTGGAGAAGGGGTCTCTTCGTGTTTTGTTTCATTTTCGTCCAGAATCACAGAAAGGCTTCTTGCGAGCAAATGATTTCAAAAGTATTATTTCAATTGAAAGCATTATTATGGCTTGTGCCGCAAGACTCAACATCATAGTGAAATATGAGCTGCCAATCAAGGTTATACTCTCATATGTGCTTAGCCTTATATTATTACCATCAAATTTAGTTCATTATAAACTTCTTAAATAAGAAATCCATAAATAGTTTATATTTTATATAACAGGATAGATCTTTATAATGTCCCCCACTTTGCAACAAAGGGTAACCAAGGCATGATATTTAACCGCAGACCAATAAATCATTTTTTGTTTTAACCAATCTAGTTATTAAAGGCATTAAGCATTTGAAACCATACATGATGATTGATGTAGCAAAGACACTCGGGCATGAATCTTAAATTTGCAGCTTCTCCCCATATAAGAAGATAAAGCCCCATATACAACAATTTACGTTGTTGCACTTCCTGTTGTATGGTAGGCAACCTACAATTGTATAAAACCAAGATGAATCAGTAAAAATACAAATGTAGAATTAAAAGAATATCGTAGTGGAGACTACATTTTCTTTCATGGATTAGTATATAAGAGATTAACACCTGTAATATTGCTAAAGCTTGTAAATCTAGTCATTATAATAGAAAATCCTCGTCTTCTCCAATAAGTTGTAAAGAGCTTATTTTAAGATAATAAGCTTGTTAAACATCTTTTTTTTACCACACTTTTAGAGAGCTTATAAGTTGTTTTAAGGAGCTTATAAGCTCAGTCAAACGGGCTCTAAGATTCCTATACATGCAGTAGAATATTGTTATAACAATGACAATAAGAAACTTACCCCATGCTGCTTTTCCGATCTAAATACTTGCACCATTTCTTGTAGTTCTTGAAAAGTTTCTTCATCACTTCATCTAGAGCACGCTCATCTAACTGTAAACACAAACCAATGTAGAGATCACTTTGCAAAAGAAAATGATGTAAAATAAAATTTGTAGAATGTTAACACGGACTTAATACTTTTTAAACAATGGTCGGAGGTCAAGGATATTGACATCCAAATATCCATTAACTATGATGTTACTGAATAGAAAGAAACAAGTGCATACAAGGGTAAAATTGAGAATTATTCGTAAGCATTGGGAAGGTAAATAACTGAGTTAGAGAGGCGAGTGGTAAAAAAGCAAACCTTGGGTTGTTGATCAGGTTTTGGAAACTGTCGTATGTGTACATTTGCAAGCAGCAAAATCAAATGCTCTCTTTGATTTGCCACGTTATCTTTCTGCAGGTCAACAGTACTGTTAATAAAATGGGCCAAACTCTATTTTAAAATCTGAACTCTTGTAATTTAATAAAAACTAGAAATTCTCAAGTGTGATGCACGGTTTTGCATACTTTATATTTTGGTGCGAGACCGTGTAGTGTATGAGGTTGTGAGAGAAATCTTTAAGTGTATTTATATTGATAATATTTATTCTTTTTCCTTTTTTTACAAGTATATGAATTTTGTAAAAGTGTTATTTGTGTCCCACAATTATTTAATTAATTATATAATTTTATTTATGCATTAAACTCATCACAAATAATAAACTTCATAAAATTATATCAAAATTGAAGTAAAACTAATATATTCAAAAAATAAAATTCTTACATTTAATTCATAATAATTAATAAAATTAAAAACAGCAAAAAAAAAAAATTATGTGCAATATGGAAGTCAAATTAAAGATCTTAAAAGGGTGAACGTCCAAGTCAGATTTAAAACAAAAAACTTATCGAGCTTAGAATTTGTGGGCTAAAAGTTTTTTTTTTTTAAATCTCATTGCCTTTGGTGCAGTCAAGAGTCCCACTCTCCCTAGGTCAGATTTGAGAAACTCAGATTTTTAACGTGCTCGACTATAAGGGAGGTCGTGCACGGGTGAAATCGTGTCCGCGTTTTCACTTTTTGAGCTGCTCGACTCGAGCAGTTGTGCTTGACCAAAATTTGGTCGAGCAGCTCAAGAGTTGGCCAAAATCATCAGATAAAAATGGGTGTGCTCGACCAAAAATACCGAAAGAAGGTTGCTTGACTCGAGCAAAGCCAGTCGAAAAGCAATCAGGTCGTGGCGGCGATTCTTGCCGTTTTCTTCATAACTTGAGCTCCCGAACTCCGATTGACTTGGTTTTTTTTGCATTGCAAACCTCACTTCAAGCTCTTTAACATGATTATATATTTGACTTGACTCCAAATAATATTGAGCTCGTGTTTTGCTTCCAAAATCCACAATTTTCCTACAAATATAGCAAAACAAAAACCTTTCTCATTTCAAGTGCAATTAGTCCAAATTGAGCAATAAAATCATGAAATTGAGTCAAGAGTGAGCAAGAATAACATAAAATCTCAAGCAAAGTCACCACTAATCAGTCGGGTTCAGTTATGGCCGAGTGGGGTCCGGGCCGGGTAAAAAAAAAAAAAAAATTCTGTTCAGTTTTATTTTTTCAGTTCAATTCAATTTTTCTTTTTACCCGGCCCGGACCCAAACCCGACCCGAGTGGATCATGGTTCACCCGATCCGAATGGTTCATAATTTAGGGTTTAAGGTTCATGGTTTAGGTTATAGTATATTATAAAACATTCTATAATTTATTTGAGTAGAATTAATTTTGTGGATGATGAGTTGACATGACACGTCATTAATCTGGTTCCATAAAAAACCAGATAGTTAGTTCTATATCATTACTCTATATATATATATATATATATATATATATATATATATATATATATATATATTCATTCTAATAAATACTCACATGAAAAACTTACTCAATTTTAGCCATATATATAATGCAAGATCTTTGTAGAATTTAATTGTTTAAAAGATTTTTGAGATTTATGGATAATCATATCCATGCACAATTGGTATATATATTTTAGCCAATATTTTATCTTATTCCATATTTTACAATATCTTGAAGAATCTAATTGCTTGAAGGATTTTCAAGATTCATGAAAAATAATAATTCTCACACAATTTTCAATGAGATTGCAAAATTTTCAGGCACCGTGAATAAAAATCTTAAATACTTCGAAGATAGGGCAATATTTGCTCCTATACATAGCGAAGTGGAATGTGTTAATAAGAAAATATTGTCTATGATACCTGGTAATACAAGAGAATATTTGAGATCCGACAGTCTTTGCTGTTGGGATTATACTGAAAAGTATGTTTTTTACTTTGTATAATCAAAACTGAATTTTCAGACTTATTTACTGAAATAAAATATTTATCACTGATGCTTTAAATATGATTGAATGTTATATATATTTACTGCATAACTGTTCAATAATTCGTACGTGTTACACTGTAGTTAATTTAGTGATACCAGATCACAGAAGATTAAATTAATAATCCCTTGTAACTAAAAGTACGTCATTCACGACCCAGATGGAAATGAACAACCATCGCGAAAGGTTGAGGTGTAAGGCTCAGATTGGTTTGTCTTGACCAAAAGATTACACTAGTGCATGATGATCGATTTGAATAGGACCTATGAGAGGATAAATTCTTTAGAATCGAACAAGGAAGAATTAGACCTCGGTGTTCGTTGTTTCTTAACCTTCGCCCCTTAAATAGGATCACGTGGGATTGGTAACTATTGCTTTGACTTATCATGGGTAGCGAAATCGTAGAGAGATTCAATACTTTTTATCTTGGGCAATATTATTGGTCACATGTGATTGCTAAGATTTAATATGAAGAATCGTGGTGCAAGCACGCTTGTTTGATTTGCCCCTTTGGGAGGTTCATAAGTTTTATCATACCAAATCTTGCAAGTGGAATTAGTTTCCGTATGGATAATAATGTTGAACCGCTCTCGACCAAGGACAAAAGATATTAATTAACGGAAAGCTATTTCAAAGGGCTTGAATTAATTAATGGGCTAGATAATCTTAAACATGGGAAATAATGACCGGAGCCATATTGATTGTAATATGGGTTAAGATGGATAGTGCAATATTAATTATGTAGTGGGATTAATTAATATTTATGGACTTGAATTATATTGTGGCTCAATATTAGATATTCAAGATCCATTAGAAGGTCCAATCTTAATTCTCCTAAAGGCCCCCCGAGTAGCCCAACATATAGTCCAATAACCGAAAAATGTGATTAAAATAAAATAAATATTGTTGCTTATATTTCCTCTCAAATTTTCAAAATTATGGATAAAAAGAGGAGAAAAAGATTTTCTTTGAATTTTGTTATGGAATGAAGATATGTATTCTTGGAATACAAGATTATCTCATTAAATTCAAGAAATCTCCCACTTGGTTATACATAGTGATATTTTTCGAATTTTTTTGAAAATAGAGGGCAAGAAAGATTTTTTCTTGATTTTCTTGAAAAGATATTATGGAAGATATGTATTTCTTGAAATACAAGAGTATCTCATAAATTCAAGAAGATCCAAATCTTGGATTCTTGCACTATATTTTCTAAAAAATAATCCATATATGAGGAGGTGGGATTTTTGTGAAATATTTTAATTATGGGAAAGAGAATATATGGGATATATTCAAGATTTCTTGGTGACCAAGAAAAGTCTTATCCCACATTGAAAAATAACACAAATTTCGTCCCCCTCCTCCCTATAAATAGGGGATGATTAGTTCATTCCCAAGTACAATTCCATGTCTTTGAAATATTAGCAAATCCACATGTGGTGCAACAAAGTTTATTTTTTTCTTTTGTTAATTGTTCGCGAGTATCCTTCCAATTATTGTCGAAAGGCGTGCTAAGGGAATACTTGGGAAGTCCTTTTGGTTAGTCCGTCCGACCAAAGCCACTGCCATCCCGAGAGGTACGTTTACGTGGCTTTTTAATATGCATGATATGTTGTTGCAATTATTATTTGAATTAATATAGATTAATTCATGCTAGTAATAATTAATGAATTAAATTTGTATTTAAATATTCACCCCCTAATAGATCTCGGCAATTCATTCCCCAACAATCGGTATCGAGCCATCAAGCTTTGCTCAATTTTTTAAATTGTAATTTAATTCGTGGACATTAAATTTGAAATTGATAGTAGAATCCCGTTAGATCTGCTTTTGCGGTATCCAATTGTCATGGATTTTAATGTTTTGTTTTGCATGCATATAAACCGTGGTTTTTAATTCGATTCGCTCGGATTTGTTTTGCCTTTCGAAAAAATCCACGAGTAGACTAGGATTTGTTTGATTTGATCAATGTAATAGACTAGTTCTAGATCTAGGTTTATTTATTTTTGTAAATAAATTGTAACCGGATCGAAATTAAAAGACAAAGAATTAAAGGAAAATCCGCAATCCGTAATCAGCGTAGGGCAAGCGGGGCTACCGGCACGCCATGCCGCAGATTTGCGGCCGGGCGCCGAAGCGCGCTGCCATGAGGAAGAGGCTGTCGCGACGCGACATCGGCGGTAAAAGGCCTCCCAAAGCCGTGAAATGAGCGGCCGAGTTCACGGCGGCGCCGCCGGGCTACGGAGACGCCGCATGCCATTGCTGCCGATATACGCGGCTGTCGGGCTCATGGCGAGGGCTGGCGAGGAGGCTGGCGGGACGCTGCTGTCGCCGCCTCGGCCGAGATCTCGCCGACGCCTGGTCGACAACAATGGGCCGAGTATGCGTTTATAGGTATCAAGGCAAGGGTCTTCACGGGCGCTGTTTTGTAGGTTTACCCTAAGCTGGCAAACGTCGACGCTGCGGCCATACAGTATCCCTACCGCGAATGCTTGGCGCGTATGTTCGAGATTTAAGTATATTTTTTTTTCGAGATCTAATCCAGTGGAGAAATTTGGAGACGTTTTTCAAGATCAAGCCAAGAAAATCAAACCATGACAATTGGATACTTGTGCTCAATATGTTTATTTTTCATTTTTTGCTTGATTTATTTGTGCTATCTTATGCTTTTATTTAATTTGTTTAAATGTGTTTGCATGAGGGTTGCCAAATTGAAAAATCTCAACTTCAAAATTACTAAGTATGTTTTAAATAATTAATTGACAATTTTATTCCTGATAATAAAATTGAATTAATTTTGACCTCCATGATTTATTTATTTGTGAATTCTTTTGGAGAAATTCCCCACCTGACGGTCCAAAAGATAGGTTTCACATGAATGAATTCCAAACGGATGATTGTGGGTTATTACTAGTGGCGGCGATGACCTCCCCACGAGGCTCGATCAAAAGCTAAAATAGTAATCCTGTATTTAATCATGGTTATTACTTAGGTATAAAATTGATATGCATATATTTCCTCAAGTCCCTGTCCAATTTTATATTGGTCAAGGGGAGCCAACAATTAATCTGATATTAAAGGTTTGTAATCGTTTTGTTTGTAACTCGCTTGAATGTGTTTAAATAATGACCCACCCCACGTGGCTTATTTAAACTGCTTTTGAGATGTTGGTCGATGCATGTTCATATTTTTTTTGAGATTTTAAATATGATGAATGTGATCGAACCTTGTGATATACTTGTGGTTATCAGATATAGTTGTTTATTTCATTCAAAGATGTCGCTACCTTTTAATCCACCGTTATTATACTTAAAGTCAATACAATATGTATGGAAACTATATTGATTGAAAAATTATAATTGTCCTAATCGCACAAAAAAGCACAAGTGGATTTTGACACACAAAAAATCGATGAGCCAACCGACGAAGTCAAAACACGCGGACTCGTCGGATCACCTTGGGAGATGTCGCCACATTGAAAATGGTGGAGGAAAAACCCGTAAGGGATTACGCCCTCAAAATAGATGGCCCATCCAACATACTTGAGATTCTCGAGTGCAGATTATGATCTGGAGACTCGGATGAATTTGATACTTCATTCTCTCGCCTGAAAGGTTTTTTGAGCATTTTGCCTCGCTAAATAAATTTGTTGCAAACTTTTGACTCTACAGAAATGATGATAAGGCACCAAACTCAAGCTTTGATTTTAGTGGGTCCGCCTTCATCTTCTAGGCCAAGGGTAGGCAAGAAAAAAAGAGGACCAAAGGCCATAAGCAATAAAACTCAATCACCAAGGGCAAATGGTAAGATGAGGAATGCTCGCTGAGTCAAGGAAAATCCAAAGAGGAAGTGCTTAAGCCATGGTGAGAGGACAATGGAAGTTTTGCACGCTCCAACCCCAAAAGGGACGGAAAGAAAGGTAATTCTCACACACTAGTTGTTGAAAC
The DNA here is from genome assembly GCA_037126765.1 of Stenogyne calaminthoides. Classification (NCBI taxonomy): domain Eukaryota; kingdom Viridiplantae; phylum Streptophyta; class Magnoliopsida; order Lamiales; family Lamiaceae; genus Stenogyne; species Stenogyne calaminthoides. The sequence goes on along the minus strand of JBBCBC010000020.1, from coordinate 31,623,917 downwards.
TTGTTTAATGGCGATACTTCTCATTCGTGGGTGGTTGATACGAGATCCACTAATCATGTTGGCTTCACGGGTTCTAAATGATCCCAAGAACGTAGTGGGGAGTGAGATCCTCATCACACCGGGCAACGTTATTTAAAGTAGAAGACATTGCAATGCTACGTGAAGTGGCGATATTGCAATGCTACGATAGTAACGATTATTGCAATACTACGCAAGTAGCAGACATTGCAATGCTACATGAGTAGCGCTTAAAGCAAAGGGGAGAAGTGCACCTATCTTTTGAAGATAAAGTTTTTTGAGATTATCTTTATGTTCCCGCTTTTAGAAAAGAATTCACTTTTCGGTTTCTAAAATTCGATTAAAGGACACTAAGTTTCTTCTAATAAGAATGACATCATTTTTTGAAATGATGAGTGTATCTATTACGGGACATTGATGGAAAATCTCTATGCAATTAATTGTGCACACCACTCACTTAAATATATCCTATAACACATCAACTGCTTCCCGAAAAGAAAAACGGTCATCGATGTGAACGAGACACTTTTTTGGCATCTAAGATTAGGTCATATAAATCCAAAGAGGATCCAAAGGTTGGTGAAAGATGGTTCACTGAGCGCCTCCGTGTTGAACAAATTCCAACCTCGCGAATCATGTTTGGAGGGTAATATGACCAAGTTGGCATTTGGAGCCAAGGGGAATGGGGCTAAAGAAGTGTTAGAGATCGCTCACATAGATGTATGTAAATCAAATATCAACCAAAGCAAGAGGAGGTTATGAGTAATTTTATTGATGATTACTCAAGGTACATTTTCCTTATGAAGCATGAATCGAGACCTTTGAGAAATTCTAAAGAATTTAAGGCTCAAGCAGAGAATCATATGGAAAAACGATCAAATCTCTACGATCCGATCGTGGAGGCGAATACCTCAAATATGAGTTTTTGAACTACTTATCCGATGAAGGGATTGTATCCCAAATTACAAAGACCCTTAACCCCTCAACAAAATGGGGGGTTTGGCAGAGCGAAGCAACATAATTCTTTTGAAAATGGTTAGATCAATGATGAGTTATACGGATCTTCCCGAAGTCGCTCGGGGTCATGCCTTGGAAAACAAATGACTTACATTCTCAACTTGGTGCTATCCAAATCGGTTCCCGTAAACCCCAAAGAATTGTGGACCGGCCGGAAGTCTAGTATGAGACACATGAGAACTTTGGGGTGTCCAAACCACGTGTTGGACAAGGAAACCGGTAAATTGGATCCTCGATCAGAATTAAGGTTGTTTTTGTAGGATACCCCGAGGGAACAAAATGGTGAATGTTCTATAGTTCCGAAGATCAAAAGGTGGACATCCGCACCCACTTTAGATTTTGGAAGAAAACTATAGAACCAAAGAAAACCCGTATGAGATTACCTTAAATGAGCTTAGAGGGCAAACCTCACCGCCGATCAGTATTAGATGATATACCAAACGACACGTTTTCCACAACCGAGCCTCGTTATAGTGGGAGGGTTGTTAGACGTACCGAGAGATTCATGGGAATAGGAGAGTCCCTGACTTGATTCCCTAATCGCACCCATGGACATATGACGAGGCACTCCAAGATAAGGATGCAGATTCTTGCAAACAAAGAATGAAAGCCGGGTGGGTTCTATATTTCATAATAGAGTGTGGGAGCTAGTCGAACCACTTAATGGGGTCAAACCCATTAGATGCAAGTGGGTATATAAGAGGAAAAGAGGATCGGACGGGAAGGTTGAAACCTTTAAAGCAAGACTAATGGCGAAAGGTTATACTCGTAAAAGAAAGGGATCGATTATGAGAAAAAAAATTCGCAGAAAGCCATGCTTAAGTCCAACCAGATTCTCTTATCGATCGGCTGCAAGACTTCGACCTTGAAATCGGCAAATAGATGTCAAGACAAATTTTCCTTAACTAAGTCTTGATAAAGAGATCTATGTGCAAAGAAGACCAAGGTTTCATTGAAACAAAGCCAAGAACACCTAGTTTTTTAAGCTCGGGAGGTCCATTTACTGACTCAAACAGCATCCGTAGTTTGGAACCAAAGTTTTGATCAAGTAATAAAGTCTTATGGGTTTGATCAAAACGAGTTTGAAAGTTGTGTGTATAAAAAGCGTATTGGAACTGCATTGGTATTCTTAGTACTATACGTAGATGACATTGTGATCATCGAGAACGATGTGAAGGTGTGGTCAGACGTAAGGGCATGGCGTTTCAAAACAGTTTGATATGAAAGACTTAGGGAAACCGGACACATCCTTGGGATCAAGATTACTCGAGATCGCAAGAAAATGATGATCGGGTTATCGCAAGTATTCATACGTTGACACTGGTTTTAAAACGATTCAGCATGCAAGATTCCAAGAAAGGATTCGTACCTTTCAGACTTGGAATCCATCTATCCAAGAAAATGTCCCCTAAGACGAAAAAGGAGATAGATGACATGAAAGACATTCCTTGTGCTTCGGCTGTAGGAAACCTTATGTATGCAATGTCGTCTTACGACCGGATATATGCTTTGCCGTAGGCATGGTAGCAAGTTATCAGAGTAACCCAGGGAAAGCGAATTGGACGACAGTTAAAAACATTTTGAAGTGTCTGAAAAGAAATCGGGATAGAATGTTGATTTATCAGTCAGATACTCCAATCCCCATCGAGTACATGGACTCGGATTTCCAATCAGATTTAGATTCTCGAAATTATTTGCCTCAGTTAGTGTGTTTCCATTTGGGAAGTGTAGCTATCGAATGGACGAGTGTGAAGCAGAAATGCATCACTGACTCAACCATGGGACTCGGGTAAGTAGTCGCCAGAAGCGTTGAAAAGAACCGATTGGGCTCTAGATCTTCTTAGTGAACTTGGATGGTGTTCTGAATCTGTCTAGCAATATCTGCTAGGAGGAGTTACAAATTCAAGAGAACCAAGAGTCCACGAGTCAAACAAACACATTAAAGGAAAGACATCTTATATGAGAAATCGTTAAGAGAGAAGATATAGATGTGGCAAAAGATAGCGTCTGAGGACAAACCCTAGCAGATCCATTCACAAAGCGTCGCCTCAATACATTCGAGAGACATGTGAGTGGAATGGGTGTCAAGACCATTGCCAATCTGCTTTGAGTATAAGTGGGAGAAATTATTAGGTTCGTGTAGGTGACATTAGATGTCACGGACTACTCGAGATGTGTTGTAGTATACTTAAAAGCAGACTTTGAGTATAAGTGGGAGATTGTTGGGATTATAATTGAAAAGTATGCTTTTTACTTTGTATAATCAAAACCAATTTTCAAACTTATTTATTTGAAATAAAATATTTATCAATCGATGCTTTAAATATGATTGAATGTTATATATATTTATTGCATAATAATGCTCAATAATTCGCGTGTTACATCAGAAGTTAATTTAGTGATACCGCATCACGAAGATTAAATTAATGGTCCTTGTAACTAAAAAGTACGCCATTCACGACCCAGATGGAAATGAACAACCATCGGGAAAGGTTGAGGTGTAAGGCTCGGGATTGGTTTGTCTTGACCAAGAGATTACACTAGTGCATGACCGATCAAGCTTGAATATGACCTACAGGAGGATAAATTCTTCTAAATCAAACAAGGAAGAATTAGACCTCGGTGGTTCGTTGTTTCTTAACCTTCGTCCCCTTAAATAGGATCACGTGGGATTGGTAACTATTGCTTTGACTTATCATGGGTAGCGAAATCGAGAGAGATTCAATACTTTTTATCTTGGGCAATATTATTGGTCACATGTGATTGCTAAGATTTAATACGAAGAATCGTGTGTGCAAGTACGCTTGCTTGATTTGCCCCTCGAAGGTTCATAAGTTTTATCATACCAAATCTTGCAAGTGGAATTAGTTTCCTAAGATGGATAATAATGTTGAACCGCTCTCGACCAAGGACAAAAGATATTAATTAACGGAAAGCTATTTCAAATGGCTTGAATTAATTAATTGGCTAGATAATCTTAAACACGGAAATAATGACCGGAGCCATATTGACCGTAATATGGGTTAAGATGGATAGTAGCAATATTAATTATGTAGTGGGATTAATTAATATTTATGGGCTTGAATTATATTGTGGCTCAATATTAGATATTCAAGATCCATTAGAAGGTCCAATCTTAATTCTCCTAAAGGCCCCCTGAGTAGCCCAACATATAGTCCAATAACTGAAAATGTGATTAAAATAAAATAAATATTGTTGCTTATATTTCCTCTCAAATTTTCGAAAATTATGGATAAAAGAGGGAGAAAGATTTTCTTTTTGAATTTTGTTATGGAATGAAGATATGTATTCCTCGAATACAAGATTATCTCATTAAATTCAAGAAATCTCCCACTTGGTTATACATAGTGATATTTTCAATTTTTTTGAAAATAGAGGCAAGAAAGATTTTCTTGATTTTCTTGAAAAGATATTATGGAAGATATGTATTTCTTGAAATACAAGAGTATCTCATAAATTCAAGAAGATCCAAATCTTGGATTCTTGCACTATATTTTCGAAAATAATCCATATATGAGGAGGTGGGATTTTTGTGAAATATTTTAATTATGGGAAAGAGAATATATGGGATATATTCAAGATTTCTTGGTGACCAAGAAAAGTCTTATCCCACATTGAAAAATAACACAAATTTCGTCCCCCTCCTCTCCTATAAATAGGGGATGATTAGTTCATTCCCAAGACAATTTCATGTCTTTGGAAATATTAGCAAATCCACATAAGTGGTGCAACAAAGTTTATTTTTTTCCTTTTGTTAATTGTTTGCGAGTATCCTTCCACCGGATTGTCGAAAGCAAGGGCTAAGGGAATACTTGGGAAGTCCTTTTGTTAGTCCGTCCACCAAAGCCAACGCCATCCCGAGAGGCGTTAAAACGTAAACCCGAGATTCCGTGATGCGTAGGTTTTACGTGGCTTTTTATATGCATGATATGTTGTTGCAATTATTATTTGAATTAATATAGGATTAATTCATGCTAGTAATAATTAATGAATTAAATTTGTATTTAAATATTCACCCCGAATAGATCTGTGCAACTCATTCCCCAACATTTGCAAATCAGAGTACAACTCTAACGATAATGACGAGTTGTTTTCTATTAATTTCTTAAATTATATTAAATGTTTGGGAATCTCAAATCATCGTTTGGTATTGAAGGAAGATGTGCCTATATATATAAATACACTTTCATTCTAACAAATACTCACACCAAAAACTTACGCCACACACCAGAAACCCACGTCTGATACTTTAACTCACGCCACACACCAAAAACTCAGGATTGATACCCTCTTTCCTTTTTTTTTTCATAAATTTTTAGCTTAATTTAATTTTAATTTCTTTTCATGTTTATACTTTTTTTTAGTAAAAATTTCTTAGCTTAATTTAATATTTACTGTTTTACATGTTTGTAATTTTTTTAATTATAATTTATTTGTTTAATTTAATATTTAATATTTTTCATGTTTTTTTATTTGTTCGCTCAATTTTTTAGTAAATAATTTAATATTTAATGTTTTTTATGTTTGTAATTTTTTTATTATAATTTATTTGATTAATTTAATATTTATTATTTTTCATGTTTGTTTTATTTGTTCGCTCAATTTATAATTAAAGTGGGTACTACATGTTCTTTGTTAGATACAGTTTGTAAATATTTTATGGTATCAGAGCCAAAAGATTTAAGTCCACATTTTGGGTTCGATTCCCATTGAAAGCAACCCCACTCATATTAAATTTTTAACTCAATGGTCTCCTCCCAATAATAGAGTAAGAGAATTCAGCCACAAATGAGTTTGTTATCATAAAGTTTTCTGAAATCCGTATTACCATGACTTCTAAAAAAAATGCCAATAATGCGAAATGATAACCGTGCATCGCACGGGTTCAATTACTAGTATGTATATTAATATGTTTTTAATTATTGTTGAAAGTATGAGTTAATAATAATGTTATATATATTTTTAATATTTTTTTATTATTAATAATATATTATTAAATAATATTATTTTTATTAAAATATTATTAAGAATTCACTTTAATTTACATTTTTTGAGATATAATATTATTATTAAAAAAAATTATAATATTTATATATTTTAATATTCTTATATTTAATATGATTATTATTATTATTATTATTATTATTGAAGTTGGTTATTATTTTTATTTTTATTAAATACATTTTTTAATAAAATAATATTATTATTAAATTATTGTTGTTGTTGTTGGGTAGAAGGTAATATTATGAAATGAATGATAATATTTTTTGTGGAAAAAAAATTCATTCCTCAAAACGTGGAATACATAAACACATGGGGTATGTAAGTAATCACAATTTCTTTATTTTTTGGAATGACCATTCCTAATGGAATTATGATTCCTTCCAAAAATACATACCAATCAATATATTTTGAATAAATTAAGGAATGATCATTCCATTATTTATTTATTCCAACATATCAATCACACCCTAAGAGAAGATATTTCTTTGCTGTGAAGCCATGTATAAAAATCTGCACATTTCCTTTTAACTTTTAAGTGTAGTGCTGCACAACTGTTTCATTTTAATTTTACTCAGTTAAAATTACAATTTGCCACAATCCCTATTTGATCTGAATAAAAGAAATTCAAGTTCTATATTCTTCTTTGCTTCCACACATTTTTTTTTGAAACACTTTGCTTCCACACATAATAAACGCCTTTCACACAAATTTTTGGTTTACTAATTCTTAATGTAATTTTCTTTAAGTAGAGTTAATTTGGTTATATTTAGTAATTGAAGGGTTTGTAATATTTTTTGTATTTAATATATATGTGAAATTGATGGTGCATTTAATTAGATTATTGAGTTAATTTGATGAAATTGGTGGTGCTAAATAGATTAGGTCTTATTTTTTGATCGAACAAATGACGACTTGTACCCATAAGCTCACGATATAGGTAGTAGTGCTCTAACCACTTGAGCTAATCCATTTCGTCAAATAGACTAAGTTTTATTATAGTGGTATACGGTGAACATGGTGCACGTAATACCTTTTCTATATTTTGTAATAGTATATATTTTATAAAATTGTAGTTTATATATATGATTATATTCTTATTATGTATAATTTAGTTAGGAAATGAGAGACAAAACACCAAATCCAAAAAAATCGATTGTATCCCCGATTTTGAAATCTTGAGTCCACCACTGCTTCACGACGCGTCCTCAAGGTCCTAATTTGCCTCTCATTTATATAATTAGTGACATGGTTTGATTCATTTTCCCCGATTATGAAGTCTACCTCGCCAGGCCTCGCTTGTAGTCGCTTGCTCGACCCTTACTCAACCATCGATGAGTTTCTTCGGGCGATGTTGTTTGGTTTCTGTGTTGTTGTCGTCGTCTGGTCGGCCTTGAACTATTGTCGATGACAATCGGTGACTATTGACCATGGTTGCGAAATCGCCTAGGCGCCGCTTAGGCAAACAAGTCGTTCATTTTTTAACCCTCACCGGCCGGACTCTCCCGAAATTGAGAAGAGAGAAAAAAAATTCAAAACCATAACTTCTAAAACCATCAGAAATTGCCGACGCCAAGACGCCGCCATGTTGTCGCTGCTATTCTATATCTCCCCTCGCTTATTAGTAATATAGACTATATAGTATATAATGATATATATTTATGTAATGGAAAGAATGGTGGTGATAGTATTATTAGGGAAGAAGAAAAAATCATTTTAAAAAATGTGGACCACAAATAAAGTAGCTGTTGCACTACCTACTAGGCTACTAATAGTAAATACTATTAAATGAGGATATGATTTTGGAGTGAAACTGATGCGTACTCAGTATGCCTTTTCTTATTTTGGATTTTTTTTTTAATTTTATATATTTTATTTAAATTTCAGTATTAAATTAAAAAAAAAAACTTGGGCGCGCCCTAGGTAGTCTAGGCGCTAGGAGGCCAGTATCCGTCCGACTAGCGATTTTCGCCTTCTGCACCCTTGCTATTGACGACCATTAATACTTGCATTTAATTGATGATGAATGATTTCCCCAGATATTTGATTGAACGATGTCCGCATCATGGTTGTTGTCCAGATATTATAAAATGTACTATAAATGCACTACACCTCAATGTACTGTAAATTGCATAATTATAAAATGTACTCCCTCCGTCCCAATCTTTAGGGTGTTTTGACTGTTCATAAGGATTTATTGGAATAGTGGAATAGTGATAAAATGTTGGGGGTAGAATGGATAAATCAACTTTATGAAAAAGTAAAAATTCACTTTATTAGAGGGTTAATTAAACCTCTAAAATCAAGTAATTACGCAAAATTTCTGCACAAAATCTGACAACATTAAAAATATATTAAAAAATCAGAATTTTACTGTTCAATGAACAGTAAAAAGTTAAAAAAATGAAATCAGAATACAATGGCGCCCTGTTACACCAAATTTTCCCCCCAAAACATAATTCCCTCCTATTACACCAAAGTTTCCCCCCAATTACACATTTCTAACCTATTACACCATCATTAACAATAAATACCCCCTCCTACACCTTCAAATCTTCCAACCACCTCAGTCTTTATATGTCATAAATACATCCCATCTTCAAACCTACCACAACATATAAATGCAGATTTATTGACCATGGCTCAAACTAGAATCCATTTAAGTTATGAAGAAAAAAACAAGATTATACAATATCTACTTGGGGATTTGGAAAATGGAGTACCTAAGCGTGGAATGATCGTAAAAAGCTAGCAAGCTATTTGGGGCTCCTCCAAGAACCGCCAAGAGTCGTCAATCCACCGCAAAAAACAATTGATCAAGGTAAGCCACCATATTATTTCATCTAGAATCGGAAAGAAGATAAGGAAAACAGTGTATTGATGAAGAGAAGATCAAAGCCATGACCGGACGTAAAAAGGTCTACCATTAGAGACCTTCTGTCAAGGCTTGAAGTTAGCAAAAGCACGCTTGGAAGATGGATTAAGGAAGGCCAAATCAAAGCACATACAAATGCCATCAAGCCATCACTAACATATCAAAATAAGATTGCAAGGATGCAATACAATACTTTAATCAACTCTATGTAGACAGAGAAAGCAACATCATCGGGTTTAACAAAGATGCACAATGTCATCCACATAGATGAAAAGTGGTTTTATATCACAAAAACAACTCACAGATGGTACAAACTGCCAACAGAACCTACTGCACATAGGAGTTGCAAGAGCAAGAGATTTATCTCAAAGGTTATGTTCATTTGTGCTATTGGGAGGCCCCTATATGCAAATGATGGTACACTTATGTTTGATGGAAAGATAGGGATGTTTCCATTCACTGAAGAAGTTGAAGCCATGAGAAACAGTAAGAACAGACTGAAAGGCACTATGGAGACAAAGAATATTGAATCCATAACCAAGCAAATCATGAAGGACTGCATTATCAATCGTGTACACCATAGACTATCGATTATATTTCATCATTTAGTCTCTAAACGAGTATCATCAACATAGTTGGTTACTTGCAATTAAAATGTTCTAAATAGAGCAAGTATCCTAAACATACATGTTGGTTACTCTATTTTTAACAGATTATACCACAGACTTAAAGAGAAGTGGCCCGAAAATGCAAGCAAACAAATTTTCATCCAAGCAAGACAATGCCAAACCACACATTTCAGACAATGATCCAGATTTCAGAGCTATAGCTCAATCTGATGGCTACAACATTAAACTGATTTGCCAACCACCCAACTCTCCGTTTCTAACATTAATGATTTAGGATACTTTGCATCAATTCAAGCATTACAGCAGAAGAAGAAGGCTAAAACAGTTCCTGAACTATGTGCAAATGTAGCTAAATCATTTGAACAACTAGATGCAATTACTCTTAACAAAGTGTTTCTTAGTTTGCAGAGTTGTTGCATAGAGATGCTGAAGGAAAAAGGAGACAACAATTTTAAGATACCACACATGGGCAAAGACTCACCGAGTTATCAAGGATTACTACCTGATAATCTTGAGGTTGATGAGAGTTTGGTAAGAGAATGCATAGAATATTTAATGCAAATTTTGACAATGGAGTGGGAGAAAATGCAGTTCTATGGCCAAACTTATGAGGGATTTAGGGGTATTAGGTAGAATGCAGTGGTGTAATAGGCAAACTTTTTGTACATTTTGGTGAATGCTTATTGCATAAACATAGAAGTAGATAAACTTCTAGGGCTATCATTGTTTAAGCAGTAAACATTAAGGTTCCTTTTTGGTTTGTATTTTGGCAATCAAGATGAAATGAATGGCTTTATTGAATCCAATCTGTTTATTGAATTCATAAGGCCCTCACATTACATCGCTCATCATTGGGAGAAGCCCAATGATGTAAATTAAAGATCCTAAATCACAAACACATGATTGGTTGCTATAATACATCAACATATGCAAAACCACCAGAACAATCGGACCACATTTACCCACATATGCAAACCGTAAACACCAATTTTATTCATCATTTTAGGGAGTCGGGTCAATTTTTCTTTCGGGTTTTCAAACAAATGAAAGTTTGAAACACAATTTCAACCTCAAACAATTTCATCATTGGGAGAAGCCCAATGATGTAAATTAAAGATCCTAAATCACAAACACATGATTGGTTGCTATAATACATCAACATATGCAAAACCACCGTAACAATCGGACCACATTTACCCACATATGCAAACCGTAAACACCAATTTTATTCATCATTTTAGGAGTCGGGTCAATTTTCTCGGTTTTCAAACGAAAACAAAGAAGTTTGAAACACAATTTCAACCCTCGAACAATTTCATCATTGGGAGAAGCCCAATGATGTAAATTAAAGATCCTAAATCACAAACACATGATTGGTTGCTATAATACATCAACATATGCAAAACCACCGTAACAATCGCACCACATTTACCCACATATGCAACCGTAAACACCAATTTTATTCATCATTTTAGGGAGTCGGGTCAATTTTCTCGGCCAAAAACGAATCAAAGAAGTTTGAAACACAATTTCAACCCTCAGAATAATTTCATCATTGGGAGAAGCCCAATGATGTAAATTAAGATCCTAAATCACAAACACATGATTGGTTGCTATAATACATCAACATATGCAAAAACCACCGAACAATCGCACCACATTTACCCACATATGCAAACTGTAAACACCAATTTTATTCATCATTTTAGGGAGTCGTCAATTTTCTCGTTTTCAAACAAACAAAGAAGTTTGAAACACAATTTCAACCCTCGAAACAATTTCATCATTGGGAGAAGCCCAATGATGTAAATTAAGATCCTAAATCACAAACACATGATTGGTTGCTATAATACATCAACATATGCAAAACCACCGTAACAATCGGACCACATTTACCCACATATGCAACCGTAAACACCAATTTTATTCATCATTTTTTAGGGAGTCGGGTCAATTTTCTCGCCAAATCAAACGTAAAAACAAAGAAGTTTGAAACACAATTTCAACCCTCGAAACAATTTCATCATTGGGAGAAGCCCAATGATGTAAATTAACATCCTAAATCACAAACACATGATTGGTTGCTATAATACATCAACATATGCAAAACCACCGAACAATCGGACCACATTTACCCACATATGCAAACTTAAACACCAATTTTATTCATCATTTTAGGGAGTCGGGTCAATTTTCTCGGTTTTCAAAATGCAAAACACAATTTCAACCCTCGAGAACAATTTCATCATTGGGAGAAGCCCAATGATGTAAATTAAAGATCCTAAATCACAAACACATGATTGGTTGCTATAATACATCAACATATGCAAAACCACCGTAACAATCAGACCACATTTACCCACATATGCAACCAGAAACACCAATTTTATTCATCATTTTAGGGAGTCAGGTCAATTTTCTCAGTTTTCAAACAGAAACAGCAAGTTTGAAACACAATTTCAACCCTCAGATCAATTTCATCATTGGGAGAAGCCCAATGATGTAAATTAGCATCCTAAATCACAAACACATGATTGGTTGCTATAATACATCAAGCCAATAGACCACATTTACCCACATATGTAACCAGAAACATCAACAGAGTATGCGGCACCAGAATCGAGGCAATATCTCAGGAAACAAAATGCCTAGCATCTCAACATGGCCCTTTCGTTTTTCATCAAGCCAATAGACTTTATCACTGAATTCAGGTAGAGGGTACTTATCAGGGATGATAATTTTGGACTTGGGCATAACACACGAACCCCAACTCATTTCTCTCGCCTAAATCGAGATATAGAGAATTGGGAACCTGAGATTTGGCAAACAACAGAGGGATTAGAAACAACATAAATCTTACTATCCTCTAAAACTGAAATGAACAAAAAATTAAATTTGGAACACACTTTGAACAAAAAACAGCAACGTGGATCACTTACACGCATAAATGGATCGACCATCAAGTAACCTCGTCGGAAACAAGTTCATCAGAGGGCAATTCCGGTGAGAGAGAGTCTTGCACAACCATGGATGAATAATCGGGAGAAACCCGACCCACATCGCTCAAATCTGCATCGCAACCCTTCGATTTCTCCGCATCCACCGCCACCGGCTCCATCTCCTTCTTCCTCTCTTCATCCCACCTTTTATATAAAGGATTTTGAGAATCTAAAGCTCCCGATTCCTCCCACCCAAAGTCCTCCACTGGATCCGCCTCATACTCCTTATAATCTTCGGTGCATGGCCATTTTTCGTAATTTAAAGAATCATCGGCCATGGAAATTTAGGGTTTTTTTGTGGGTGGTGATGAGAGAGTGGAAAAGAGAGCAAATTAGTGATGAATCGTGAAGAGAGAGAGAGAGTAGAAATGGGCTAGGGTTACAAGAGAAGAGAGAGAGAGAGAGAGTGCAGAGTGATGTGAGTATTCGGCTAGGGTTACAAGAGAAGAGAGAGAAGAGAGAGTGCAGAGTGATGTGAGTATGTGAGTGAGATAGGCTAATTAAATGAGTTTTGGTGAGGTGGGCCGATTAATGAGATAATTAAATGAGTTTTAGGGAGTATTGAGTTGGGTTAATTGAGTGGCAGTTGTGTAAATAAAATGATATGAGAAGGGTGTTAGTTAAATGGGGTATGTCCATTTTAGGAAAGAAACCTTAAAGATTGGGACAAAAAAAATGAAAATAAAACCTTAAAGATTGGGACGGAGGGAGTATTATAAATTCACTACTATAAATTGCATTTTAGACACACCTCTTATTGATGCATTAACTCTTCAACTAATTTGAATAAGTAAAACTGTAAAAGGGTACACATAATCTGCAATAATAAAGACACGAACAGGACAACAACGAAAAACAAATAAAACACCTATCAACAAGTGGATAATACTAAAACACTGTACATTCTAATCACCAAAATAAATCGTAGGTATCCTAATATTATACACTAATGATCATGATTACCTAAGCCTCTTTTGGGCTCTAATATCGTCGTTAACTGAAATTGTTCACATTTATTGGGCTTACCCAGATATCATTAGTGTTAGTACGGTAAATTATTATTTTTCATTTTTTCTTTTAGAATCAGCCTGAATCAAATTTTGTAATTTGCTGATTATGTTTAAAACAAAATAAACTAAATAAAAAAGATTGTTTAAAATAAGGCGGGGATAGCTCAGTTGGGAGAGCGTCAGACTGAAGATCTGAAGGTCACGTGTTCGATCCACGTTCACCGCAATTATTTTTTATCGATTTGGGCCTTTTGTGCCGAGCCCATTATCGTGTGGCCCATAATTGAGTCTTCATAGCCCATAAATATTTTAATACAAATGTTATCGAACTGTGGTGTAAATACATACCCACACAGAATTATTATTTTTTGAAAACCAGACCAAATTAAATTTAGTAATTTGCTTATTAGAAGTTTAGTAATTTAGTAACTCGTACACATAAACTATCAGTGTTATGATTACGCAGTATTATGATTTTGAAAAATAAAATATTTTTTAAATAATAATATTTTTTATGCACAACAATAACATTTTTTGTATAAAAATGATAAAGTTGATGCACATACCTAGTTTACAGAAGTGTTATCCACAAAAATATTGTCAAATTGAAAATCATTCGTTTAAATATTTGAGATGTATTACATGTATCTTTAGAATATAATTTATGATAAATATCGACAAATAGAGTTTTGAGATATATTTTGTGAACCACCCAATAATTTACAACAAATTGATAGAGTTATACAGATAGCAGATTTTTTTTAAGAAAAATTCATAATAGTTTGTTAAGAAAAAGTTGGTATTTATTCGTTGCTACTAGATTTACTAAGCAGACAGCCTTGTATGTAATTAGAGTGAAGGTGTCGTTACATCCACATCAATTTGAGTAGATCTCCAATAAAACTTGTTCATGTTATGAAATTTATATCACTATAGTTACAAACTAATACTACTATACTTATCAACTGATACCATTACATTTATAAACTAAAATCATAATATTACATGCTAAAGGTACTAGTGGTATCATTTTATAAATATAATGATATTTATTTTATACTATGAACAAGTTTAACAGGAGAGTTTGTGCATCAGTTTATGATCTAATGAGTAAAATTTCTAAATCAAACAACATTCACCATTGAGCCTATCTTGCTTGCTTAATTTATTATAAGGGCACAACTTATATTACATTACAAAATTGTGGTTTATCAATGTGAATAATTAATTACCTTGGTTAAATTTATGATATACATATTGCATGTTGGAATAGTAGTAGCTACTACTCCTTGCTCCTAGAGGATCTGTCTTTCCTGTGGCCACCAAGAATACGAGAAATCTGAAGACCTCTGCTGAATGCTTGGTTGAACAACATTCGAGTCTGGAATTCCGACACAAATGGGAACCATGCAAGAAAAGCGACCGGGGTAAACAGAAGCAACCCCATCAAAATTTCGTATCCACGAGCTAGAGTTCTAACCGATCCCCAGAATCCAGCTCTGTGTACGACCGGCTTACATGCTTGGGCAATCTGTTTGGTAAAAGCTTATACTTTTATACTCTATTTTAAAAGAAGAAAGAACAAATACTTCTATGCACCAGTTGCACCGTGCAATTTGTGCAATTTTGATTCAATTTTGACCTCATTCACAAAAAATTGAAAGATGTAATGAGTATTAGGTCATATGAAAAAAGTACTAGCTTGTAGGCTGAACAATGTTAGTACTTCTTCAATGTATTTACTTTTCATTACATGAACTAATATTTTTCGACCGTTTTTGTCTATGATTCGTGGAAAAGTATATAAAAATAGCTTGGTTGAATTGTTTTAGTCAAAATTGGGTCAATATTGCAGCAGTTTACTAGACAAGATATAAGGAGTTCCATGCAAAAGAAGAATAGGAAGAGCAAAAGAAGGTTGAAAAAATTCTGACTGACCAGAAGTAAGCCCCATCCGGTAGGCATGAAGGCGAGTATGCAGACCACAATATCTTTCGGGGTCATGTGGGGTAGTGCAATCAAAATAGCGATGATAGACACGAACGTGACAAAGATCAAACCCTTGATAAGCCGAAAAACAAGCTGGAAATTTGCACTGAATTTCCTTCTTCCAACAGAAATTGTCTGTATAACATAACCAAGACCAACAATCAATAATCCAGTCAAACAATCAACAATCAATTTGCACTGAATATAACTGCAGTTAATTTCCAGAATGAGAGAATGAATAATTTTCCGCATTTTTCAATCCAAAATTTCATAGAGGTGTCTCTTGAAAATTCAGAAATAAGGAAAATAGTATCCTCACCTTCATGACAAAAAGTATCAGAAAGATTACCAGCCATGATACGCCATATACCTGTGACAAAAAAAGTTTTAAGTATGAATCACGAAACCAATCCAATGTAAAGTAGGAATCTACTTTAACCAATTACAAAAGGGAAATGCTCCATTTAGCCCCTAATAATCAGTGAGATCAAATAGGACCCATAACTATTTCTTGTACATCTAAACCCTTTCATTTTCAATTGAGATCAAATAAGCCCTTATTCTTAACAAAATCAGACAATGAAGCCCTTCATTGTATATCTTATAAAGAATACGGGCTTATTTGACTTCAATTGAAATGGAAAAGGGTTTACATGTACAAAAGAAAAACAGTCAAGGGACCCTATTGGATTCTCACTGATAATATTAGGGGGCTAAATTGACCCTTTTCCCAATAAAAAATGAAACGTCTGAGCAGCAGAGAGGACTTTCAAGTCAAAAACATACCAAAACACTTTTGGTATGCCTAGTGATGTGCAAATGATAAATGAGCCCGTACTGATAAATAAAGAATCTCATGGCCAATATAATCTCTGCGATAATCCCACGTTTCCCTGAATGACGAAGATGATCCTGTTCCTCTTCCCACCAAGATTCCCAACTTTTCTCTGGGGGGACACCAATACCCCCACGATTACTAATCCACTTATTCCAATCAGTCCAATCATCAACTATCTTTTGCCACTCAAAACCCGAAGGGTTAAACAAGAAGGGAGCAAAAAGCCAAGTGCCAACCATAAACCACATCGATACAGTAATGAAGATATATGCAACAGTCCCTCTGTAAGCCTGACCAAAGATTTGATAAACAAGAAGAAGTACCATTAACTCAAGTCCCTTAACAAAGTGGCTACGAGAGTATAACCGATAGTTATCAGCAAATTTAGCATGGAAGACAACAAATCCACGACCCGTTGGCCTGTATTTTGCACCCCCATGAAGTAATGTTCTCCCATAGTAATGTGTCTTTGTGCCTAGTGAGAAAGTGAAAAACACTGGGGCAAGTTGTAATTGCATCAGTATAAATTCACTTAATGCAGTTCTGAACCCTTTCTCTAATCCAATTTCCATCATCATAGGGAGGGCCATTAGAAATCCAATTTGGACGAACGACTGAGAGGCAAGAGCAACTTCAAGAGGCCTGTTTTCTCGAATTCCGGGTAGGCTACTAAGCCCTTTTTCAAGGCCACTAAGAGCAAGATAAAGGCGGCCATAAAGGAACACGTATACAGTGAGCACGGTAATCTGCCACAATAATACAAAGGTGTAAGTAAATTCCATATGGAAGTCCAAAATTAAGGCAAATTGTGCATTTTTTATAGTTGTTTGTTTTTCATTGAACAGTATTAGTTGTTTCCGTTGAACAATATTAGTCATTTTCATTGAACAGTATTAGTTGTTTTCATTGAACAAGAATTAGTTGTTTTCACTAGTGCACCCAAGTGTTACTCCAAAAAGTAAAAGGTGATTGTTCACCTATGCCACGTACCAAAGTACTAACATAGAAACCAATTGTGGTGAAATAGCTTGACATCATTCTGAAGAAGTCAAAACGATGACCGAGTCTATATAAATCACGACTTAATGTTTGTTCTCCATTTCCATTGGCAATTTTCGCCTCAAATAGAGAAATTTGGTTAAGTCCTACATCCCTCCCTTTACCAACTTGTATGTATTCATGATGGGTCACATTTCCTTCACGAAGTGTAGAATTAAAGCCTGATACATTAAGGGTAAAAAGTCAAGCAAATTGCATTTAACAAAAGAAAGTTCAAAGTGTAAAACATCATATGTTGATCATACCAGCAAATATATCCTCACTCAGGTTGATAATCTTGGAGGCTTTGCTCACCCCACCTCTTGTGAGGTGAAATAGCCTATCAAAAACATCTGGATGACCGTAGTGGAACCGAACCCTGCATAAAAAAGAGAGCAAATAACAAGCTTCCTAATTAACTTCAAACTGATGATGCAATCATGCAAAGAAGTCAAATTTAAGGTGGGGTGTCAAAAGAACAAAAGTTCTGCATGAGACAAATCACTACTTAATCAAATTAAGCACTAAAAATTGGGCAAATTAGAAAAGAAGCAACAACGAATTAAATGCTATATAATGAACAACTAATGACCTTTAATAGACCACATATACAGGATAATGATTATGTTTCATAGGCATAATCCAATGGCTAGCTATCATACATACTTCCTCTAATAGTTTTGGATATACAAACTAGTAATGCATATCACTAGAATATTCACCTATTTATGAAAGAATACAAATGTCTTAGTATGTTTTATAAAAAAAAAAAAAAAAACTCTGTAACCACGGATGTAACCTTATTCAAATCCAAATTATATTTTGCAACTCATATTCGAGAGGACTGCCAAACTGAAGACTTAGATTGATTTTGAAGGCTCTTTTGGAATTCTAGGGGGACCCCATATGAGAACTTTGGAAATCAGAAAATATAATATAAAAGAAACGAGGAGATGGCTGCCAGACAGATGGGAGATGCAAGACATGGAAACCAACAAAGGATACTTGGAAGCACTGAATATAGAGTCATCAATTAAAAGAGTCGTACTTCAAGTATCAAAAAATGCATGTGATTGAAGTGAGCCCCCGCTAGTGGACGGTGGGTTCTGGTCCCGCGGATTAATCCGTCCTTGAGCCAGATACCGAGTTATAAGAAAAAAAAAAGATTGTTATATTTTATTGTTGACAAAACCTTAGTATCAGGCCTTTAAAAAAATATCTTTATAGAACATCTAAATAAGGATTACTGATAATAATATAATCTTAATGGAGTCTTCAACCAAAAAAAATGTGGTTAATATTATTTCCGTTAATACTTATCATGAATAAGTTCATGAACGTTGTGATTAACAAAGATTACGAAGCAGAATTAGCCTCAGATATTGCCCAATGCAAAAATAAAATAAAAAGAGAGACGATGGAATATACAGGCCATAATTATAGAGTGGGGGCATGATGGTGACACAAGGAGTAAACTTACTTCAAAGGATTGGCCAACAATCTCTGGCCAATGGTAACAAAGCTCGTCTCTTGATTTGACATAAACCAAGCAAGGGAAGAAACACTGCAGCAAAGGTAAGAGTTTTGAATCTCAGATATAAGAGTTGATGAATACTTGTTTAAGCCAGAATATGCAAATTATGACTGAAAGCTGACCTTCCAGTAAAGATATGTTCCCTCAAACCAAGAATTGAAGGATGTCTAACATCGTGTCGTTTAAGAAATTCTTGAAGCAAGTTTCTCATTTTGAAAGCTTCTTCCATGTAATTATCCTAAAATTGGATATAAATCTCAGGACACGAAGAATAGAAATGAAAGACATATGAGCATTAATTGAAGAGTTGGTCTTACGTAAAAGAGTTGCGTAACTGATCTGCAACTATCACTATTTACTCAAACAACTAATACTTTTAATGATACTATTAATACTATCAAACTAATACCTTCTAATAAAACAACTAATATTGTGTAAAAAACACATAAATAACCAGTTGCATGGAAAAACTGGTTTACATAAGACTTTGTCTTAATTTTGAAAAATACCTGATTCATATCAATTGTTTGTAACCCTTCGCCACGGGTGAAAATAATGGCATGATTCTGATTTTCAGGTTTTCCTTCACCCAATATAGCAGGCCCTGGAAGTTTTATACGATAGATAACCTGCAATTGAGCACAACTAATGCATTATCAGACTGCGTCTAGGAATGGGCGCGAGGAAAAATTAAAAACACATGAAATCAGAAACTGACAATAAGGTGAAATCAAATTGATGTCTATGTTTGTTTTTGGATATGTAAAGCAAGATTTTACTTTCAAAATCCTAATGCATGTTTCTTTGTAAGATTATGCAAGCTAGATTTCAAAATCCACCAAATCCTAACTTATAATAACCTACACACTCTTGCATTATCTTCCATGCCTTTCCTTTTCCCAATAACACACCTTTATTTTTCACAATATAATAATCCACTATCACAATATCACTTACTTTTTCACTATCTTTTTCTAAATCCTACCATACTACGTCTCGTCAACCAAACATATAAAAAAGTCAATTCACCTTTTTACTATTCTCGAATTTCTCAATCTGGATTTTTTAAATATTCCTACAGCCTAAACCAAACATGCCAAGATCTTTTTGGTGCTATATACCAATCAGCTAGGCAAAATTTTGCCTAGAGAGTAGTATGGTAGAATCATAGCTATAGCCAGAGAGTAGGCAAGCAACGAGAAGAGGATCCCCCAAGTAACTTCAGTATCAGCAAGATAAAATAACTCCATTCGTGCTAAGATATGCATCCTCTCTACTTTGGTGCGTCCCACATTATAGGCATGTTTTCTTATTGAAAGCATTAAACATTCTTCAATTGACCAAAATGACCTTATTTAACACACTTTTAACAAAATTATAATAAGGATTTAATTTTTTTTATCATCCTGTGAAAGGGTAACATGGGAAGAATGTAGGAAAACTTATAATTCCAGTAACATTTAATATGCCTTGTTAATCTGTGTGAAAACTTGAACAAGCCTATCTCACTGGTACGGGGGAACTAATATTCTTAAATTCTGAAAAACTCTTAAGTCTGCTGAAATAGTTTACTTCCATTTCATTTCCTTTTACCTGGTCAAGGTTCTGGCCTGGCTCTGAAGAATTTGAATTTGGCAGAGCAGCCTTCACAAGAGTGGAATAATATACCTTATCATTCACCTTCTTCGACCTGTCTTTACTCGGTTCTTCAACTTCATCTATATATGCCACTCGAAGAGATGGGTATCTGTTCATAAGAATGATATTAGGTAACTAGAGTTGGTCATATGTAAAACAGTTTCACCGCGCAATTGGTTTCGCAGCTATCACTTTATAGTAAAACAACTAATACTTTTAACAAAACAACTAATACCTTTTAGTTAAATAACTAATACTGATTAAAAATACACAGTTGGAAATCAGTTGCACGGTAACTCTGGTTTATAGATTTCCAGGTGAACAATAATCACAAAAAAACAGCCTAATAGGTTTATGATTCTTACGTCGTCATAAGTCTCAATATATCTTGAGCTCGAGGATCCCCAGATCGTTTTTGAATGCCATATAATTGACAAGATACGACATATGTGAACTTCATATCTGATACTGCCTGACACTGTGTCCAAAGTGACCTCTCTCCCTTAATCCGATCCTCGTTCAACTCAATCGCCTTATAGCCTTCCATTAAATCTGTTTGAATGCAAAAGATAAGTGCATGCACAACAGTAATTTCTAATCATATATACAAGGACTAGAGAAAGATAGAGTACCATCATCTTTGGCCATATCAAGAAAGGCTTGAAGTTCTAGTGCTTTGCGGTAATACATCATTCCCCTCACTTTCACAATTTAGAACAAGGCATCAGACAAGAAACTTCAAACTTGGTCATTGAGAAAATTGTAGCAAAGGCATATAGGGCGAACAACGATGAGGACACCAATTGAGCAGATCAACAAGCTGATGTCTGCTTTGGGTTTTAAGCGATGTTTAAAAAACCAGTTAATGAAATCTACGGGATTTTAAAATCCTGATAAATAGTAAAGTCTGAGTTTGTTTTGGGATTTTGAGTAGGGTGAGAATAAACTTTATGTCTAATCAAAGTGTAAGAGTGAAAGATGTTTTATATTATATTGTTGTTGGGTGTGATTGTAATGACTAGATGAGATGAAATATGATTTATATAATATTAAATTGTAAGGAAAGAGAATGATTGCGTAGGAACGTGTGATAGTAGGTTTATAAGTGTCGTAGTGGGGGCTTTATAAAACCGGATTTCAAAATCCCAAAGTAGAACGGCATTTATATTTGCAAGTCCGAAACCTTGTTATTAAAACCCAAAACAAACATTGCCTTAGTATATTGCTATTAAGGCACCCAAACCCACCTATTCGATCCTAAGAAAAGAAAGATAGAGAAGGCAAACAAACGAAAAGGAAATCAGAGAGGTACAACCCAGATTACCAAGAGTTCTTCCATTCATACCTGTTCTTGTCAAAGTTTGGCCCCTATAAGATGCCCAAAAGCGTAATTGTTCTTCTAATTCATCAGATCTTTTAAGTTCTTCTTCATTGAGACAGTTGACACGCTCCAGAAAATTGTTCCATTCATCTGCACAATTTGGTGGCATGGGTGGTAGGAAAGGAGAATGAGTAAAGTCTCATGTACACCGGTTGTACAGTGCAACTATACACAACTAATATGTTTCAATGAAAACAACTAATACTTTTTGGTGAAAACAACTAATACTAATCAACTAATTCCTTACTTTAAAAACAACTAATACCATTTAAAAATATAGTTGCACTGTACGCCTGGTGCATACAAGACATTGTCAAGGAGAAATATGATGTACATGTAAGCAACCTAAGCACACACCTGGGAAAATCTTCTGCAAGTAAAAGAGAATGGAAACACCATCTTCATTTGGCTCTTCCAGCTCAGGCAATAAGAAGAGGACTTCCTCCGTGTAATAAGGGGTCAAAACACTAAGCAGGAATAGTTTCTAGAGGTTAATCACAAATTAAAGCAAGAATGCATGATGCTTTTTTATTATAGAAAGTAATTAGGACATTGCACCATCAATGTGTAAATAACCATGATCAAGGCTCATAAAAAATACTCTATCTGAAAAGTCTAGCCAAGAAAACAGATCCAGCTCAATTTTAGAGATTAAACGCTAGGGCGACTAATGCAAAAGATTCTAGACAGATATTAAAATTGGAAGCTTTAGTCTAATATTATTAGCTGCAACACTACTTATACTCTCAAGAAATTTTCCACAAAAATAAATCTCCAGAAATATCCGCACAAAAAAAAAAAAAAAAAAGTCCAAGTTGTTGATATAGGAGCAAGAGTTTTATCTTATGAATTTCCAAGAGATGGCATTGGATCGGAGCATTTTACACATGCCAGCTTTCAGCCAAAATTATTATTAAATGTTCTTACATTCCATCAGAGTAATATGCTTTGAAAGAACTAAATGTGACCAAGTCTCGGCAAGCTGTCTCCTTTTTCACAGTACGACTTCGTTTAAGTTTGATCATTTTGAAACACTATTTTTTTTTTCTTTTTTTTTTTTCTTCTGTCATTGATTCACCTTCATTTTAAACAATATACCAATGGATAAAGACTCACGAGAAAGATAGCATATTGCGGACTTTAGGAGCTAAAGGCATGTCCATAAACAAAGAATTGGAGAAGAAGGAAATGCGTCTTCTAGCTTCTAGGTTTGATGGAACGTCCATAGCAGATTCCTTCACCGTCAGCAACAAATACAGCCTCTTTAGCTGTAAAAGGGAATATTTGGACTGTAAGACAAGTGCAGATGCAAAGAGAGTTCTGGTAGTTGTAACTTTTCGCCTTTTTTGGGTTAATTACAAAATAAATCAGGACCTTTTTCACGTTTTTTTCAAAAGACAACATATGTTTCTAAAATTTGCAATTCGACACACGACCTTTTAAATTGTTGCAATTCTATCAAATGACTATTTCTGGCAAGTCCTATTCATGTGACAGTGCATGAAACTGAAAAACAAAATGTTGTGATTAAATTGATACAAAAGATTGCCGGAAAATAGTAATATTATATAATTGCAAAATTAACCCTTTGTTTTCTTATATTTACCTTTTTCTTTCCAGGCTTCTGATTTAGGAGTTGGAAACTTGATGGCTCCAGCTGATGCAAATAATTGATATTGTTGATCCAGGGGAACCATTCCTTCATGTCTGGATGCACCATGAATCGAATCTACCAAGCTATATATAGAAATTACAATAATATAAGAACACTTCACCCAAGCCTCTAAAAGGACAGGCTTAAGATAAAACCACATCCTTTTCACAAATTGCAGTCTGGAAAAAAAATTAATTTGAACCAACGGGAAGATACGCCCTGCCCAGAAATGACGATTAATTATCCATTACCATCCTAACAAATCTAAACATGTTAATATGATTAATTATTCGCTTTCCAGATAGGTCATACATGATTTTCGGGCAGGAATGAATCTGCCCATTTGTTTGAATTGCAAAAAACAAATAAACTGAGGTTTTGTTTAGCAAGATTGCAAAGTTCAGATTATATTAAACTGTGAAATGGTTGTGATTTTATCTGCAATTAACACAAAAAGATAACATATGGTGTCATCACTGACAATGAAAAAGAAACATTACTTGGATATTTGATCTTCCATCATTATATCTCGGTAACAACTTCTAGCATATCCTGGAAAAGAATAACAACTTGATCCCTATCCTCCGCTTATTGTCTAGCTGGAAACGTAACCAATATAAGCAGGCAAATCAGCATCCTACAATCTTTAGAGGAAAAAAAAAAATGACAACAAAAAAAAAACCTACCAAGTATTTTTTACGAGCTTAATAAAGAGGTCATAAAGACTGGGAAGAGCACTCAGCTGGTATTCAGTTAACATATCATCCTCTGTTATATGTTTGTCAACTTCAGAAAAAATGTATTCGATAACCCTGGAAAAAACATAAAAAAATTCAAGAAACTGAAGAAAATGTAATCAATGTACGATTTTAACCTTAACAAATGCTTCTTACTCTTTCTCATGATTTCCACGAACTATTGTTTTAATAATGTTCCGAAATGAAGCATAGCACTCACACACAGCAGAATACATATAATCATCAGACTTAATCCGCTTTTTCAGCTCACTATCCTTGCCATTACTATCTTTAGCCATATCCACTGCTATTGGAATCTGTATGATAAATATTATCAGCCAAATAAAAATTATAATCAACTATCAAGAAATCATTTCTATTGCTAAGTTAAAAAAAAATAAAAGAATGGCAAAGTCACATGTAAACCAGTTTTACCGTGCATTTAGTTTGGATTTAAACAGTATTAGTTGTTTCATTGAAACGTATTAGTTTGATAGTATTAGTTGTTTTATTATAAAGTGATAGTTCCAAATCAGTTGCACTTTAGACTGGAATACCCAATTATAACATCAGTAGACAAGTGCGTTCAATGGTGGTTTTAGAATGGGTTTTAGTGTTCGGATATATTCTGGTACTCTATAATAACCAGTAAAGACTCACATAACGTAAAGAAGTTCTCATCGCTTATGGATTTATACTGAACACCAACAACAATAACTATTTCTAAGTTTCAGCATCAGAGAAGGGAAATCAACTTTAGAAATTAATAAATGGAAATCTATTCAATCATTAGATGTCATCCTTCAAATCTCAGTGTTTGTATTCAGGGGAAGGGATATCTAAAGAAAGGAATAGATGGTGAAGACTGAAGAGAAACCTTGCTGGCAAGTAGAAAAGGGGGCCATTGTCTTAACTCCAAATCACGATCAGCCCAGTAAGGAACAAGCAGCAGATCCATTTCCCTATAATGAAAGCACGTTGAACAATCAACTAAAAAATATGTACTAATATTTAGCCTTTTCCAAATAGAATGAGAAAGAGAGAGGGATGTCAACCAAGCTGACTTAACAATATAGAGATTAAATATCACCTGTCACTTATAAGATCTTCCTCTCTAAAACTTGTGATTATT
Organism: Stenogyne calaminthoides; assembly: GCA_037126765.1. Taxonomy (NCBI): domain Eukaryota; kingdom Viridiplantae; phylum Streptophyta; class Magnoliopsida; order Lamiales; family Lamiaceae; genus Stenogyne; species Stenogyne calaminthoides. The sequence goes on along the minus strand of JBBCBC010000020.1, from coordinate 31,598,406 downwards.
TTGTTCCACAACTGAGCAAACCTCGCGGCTTCTTTCTCTTTACTGGATGGGATCTGGTAAAATGAAATTCATGGAAACTAAAATTAATTTCACTTAAATTCATGTATTAATCCCAGAATATAAAGAAACAAACAATTAAAATAACGAAAGAAATATGGTACCACTTCAAACTTGCGGGTATATGTAGCCTTCAGTCCTTTCCTTTTCACTGTCTCGTTTTTCTCCTCTGGTATTAAGCATGCATTAAAAGCACCAGGTAATGATTGAAATCGGGATCTAAGCATTCCGAGTGTACGAATCTGACCCCCCGAAAAGGACAAACGTCAACCCAAAAGAGAACGTTAGTTAGACATATAAGTCATAGTAGATGCAACTTCACATTTTCTTGGCACATGAATGGTTATCAAGTTAACGTAGTAACAAACAATTATGCATTACTATCAAATGATTAAAACATTCATTATCAAGTAAACCAATAACCACACCAGCTCAAAATTTATAGCAATATATGTTGCATCTTACTGGCATTTTGATAATTAATGTTGAGAATATATCATAGTCGTTAAAGGATTACCTGCTGCCTTTGCTACATTATGTTTTTTCTTTTTCTTTTGTGTTAATGAAGTCTACATTCACTACTTTAGTGTTTATCTCATGTTTACATTACGTTCTGGTAGTCATTAGTTGACTTTTTGGTATTATCATGTAATTTTTTACGTGGTATTGAACTTAATTTTGTAAGACAATATGTGTCAGGACACTGCTGTTGACACCCAGGGAATTGCTAAATACACCCATACGTACAACCTTTTTAAGTTATCCAGACAATCAAATACAACTACAAAGTGGATGCGTTCAGCAATATCGTGGGTCTCAATAGACGCGCTCCATGTGTCAAATATGTTATATTAATATATAGATGATGTTTAGTGAAAATGCACAAGAGGAGGTGCCCGTCTTGCACCCTCAACAACTATAGCATATATATATTTATATACAAGTGTGTGTGTGTGTGCAGAGACGGACCTACCTTACCCGTGGGGGGGCACGTGCCCCCATAAAAGTTTTGATTTCTACTGATATATGTATGTTATATGATACATAATGCAGTACAAACTTGTGTCAAAGTGGTTGTACACTATAGAAATGTGGGTGAGGACGGTGGTTCAATTCCTTCCCAACCCAATTTTGTTTAATTAATACTTTTCATATTTTATAATTTACAATAATTGTAATGTTGTTTTTTTATTTATATATTTTGTAATTCCAGCACATTTCAACTCCTCATAATCACAAATCAATTAATTAAGAGGCACACTTGCATGAGACGGTTTCATGGTGACACAGAACATAATTTGAGCATTGACGCGGTGGATGTTGGTTTGTGTTAATTTCTACTCGTCTCATGCATGAGACCGTCTCATACGAATTTTAATCATTAATTAATCGTTTTCATCAAAAAAAAATTGTATTCTTAATATATTTTTTGTGCCCCCGCTAAGGAAAATTTTTGGATTCGTCCCTGTGTGTGTGTATAAAGAAGATATTTACAATAAACGGAAAGGGCTCGATTTTCTTGAAAGGTAGGAAACTATAGCTACTCAGATTCAGATTTCTTAGAATTGTCACTTAGCATAATATTTGTAATCGTTTAATAATGCTTGAATGACCAACACAAAGAGAAACAATTTAGTGATTAGAGTAGATATCGTCAATATCACAGAAAGAAATCCAGCTAACCTCTCCAAGACGACGGAATGCACCATATATGCCTCCAAACAGTGTGGAGAATATAGCATACCAGATCTGTGCATCCATAAAATAGACCTAAAAATGAAAAAAAAAAAATCCTCTTGCAGATCAGATGGACTACAGCATTTCGTAAAGAATTAAATAGGTATCACAATGTTACATGATTCGTACAAGAATAGCTGGAGCCCAGACTGCAATCACAACGCCAATATTGTTCTTAGCTGCAGCAAAGACAAGGTGGAGGCAAAATAAATACTAACTCAAGTCACTTCCAATGTTTTTTTTATTTAAAAGTGTTTTTCTTTGAGTGTATACCTCGAGGGAAAAATTCATGCCACTGGTAAGTTGATACATGAGCGCTCATTATGGTTTTAGTGGGACCTACCAAAGGCCTTATCTGCATTGGAAACATTTAGCAGTGAAATCAGAATAGATGACAAGGACATATGATACAATATAACAACAAAATGCGCTTAAGCATGCTTATTTTTAAAGATAATATCACAGATCATCCTGTAAGTGTCAACTGAAAAAGTAAAAACATAAAGGACTAAAATTGGGCACAGCCACATTTACACGATGATCTATGATATTATCCTTAGATTTAACTGAAAAATTATAATTTTATTCCGCTTCCCAAAAAAATTTCATCTCTCTCAGTCTGAGATATGCTTAAAGCCCGAAATAAATGTGTGTACAGCCAATACTATTGTAACTGCATCAGGGAATTGTAAGATAGTGTGATTTGATACACAGATTTAAAAAAAACATAGGAAAGGTAAGGCACCTCTAAATAGAAACTGAAAGCTAACTTTGTAGTGAGAAGGAGCACCCAAAATAATGTATACCTGAGAAATCGAGCACGAAGTAATATATTGCATAAGATGATGATATTGTAAAATAACAAAAAGGTCTAATCATATAAGTCTTACTTGAAGAGTGAAAATGTGCTTTCATGCATTCCCCTTCCAACATAGAGCCGAGGCTGCAAGGCGTGAAAATCAAAAGTGTTATCTAGTTTGTTTATTACTCCCTACGTTTCAATTTAACTGTCGCTTTTGAGTGTTTCACATAGATTAAGAAAGTCATTTAATAATACCCATAATTAGTTCTATAAAATACTAATTTAACCTTGTGGGTGTTTTACATAGATTATGAAAAGGACAAAGTTGGGAAAAAAATTTAATTTCTCTTGGAAAACCAACACCAACAGATATCAAATTTTTTTCTCCAAAACAGTTAAATTGGAATGGAGTATTGAACAAGAAAATGGGAATCCAGAAGGACGGGAACACATTGTAGAGTTGGTCTTATGTAAAATAATTTTACTGTGCACCTGTTTCGTAACTATCACTCTATAATAGAACATCTAATACCTTTTAATAAAAAAACTAATACTATTTAAAAATAGACTCGAAATGCAAACCAATTGTATGGTAAAACTGGCTTACGTAAGACACTGCCCACATTGCATACCTGGGACCACCACATCATTAGCATCACGATCTTGTAGTTGGACCTCTCAAGGAACCGACGTATGAATGGGAAAAGGAACAAAAAGGCAGCAAGCATATTTGGTGATAAGTAGATAACGACAGCCAAGATGAAAAATGAAGGAGAACTTGACTTGTTTCCAACCCAACTTTTGATGGTTTGAGCAAAGCCACTAGGATTCTTCCATGTATAAGCATAGGTGACTGGAAGGATGACTACCCAAGCAGCAGCAGACACAACCTTTAAAATGTATCTTAACTTGACATGGAAGGACATGCTTCGTCTAGCTCTCCAACTCAGAATTATGTCGAGGATGGCTGCAATCGATATGCAGTTAAGTTCACAAGAAAAAGTTAATACACTAGTTCAGCAAATTAAATATTCCGTACATAAATAGAAAACCAATAATATAAGGGTGCGTTTTATTTAGGCTTAAGTGTGTTTGTGTGTTTGTTTGTTTTGAGATTTAAGTAGGGTGGATTTTAACTTTATGTCAAGTCGATGTGTAAGAATGTGTGATGTTGTATTGTTAAATTATTGTTAATTGTAATGATTGGATGATTGAGTATAATTAATGTGTTTTATTGGAAGTTGCAAAAGTGGGTACAGCAGATGTGGAAAGTGATAAATAAAATAAGAGTGGGAATAAAAATGATATCTATAGGGTTCATAGGTACTTGTAGGGATGGATAATTGATTTATTACAAACCAGATTCTAAAATCCCAAAGTAGAACCGGATTTAGATTTCAGAATCCCAGATTTGGTTTTCTAATCCCAATGCATTCTGTTAGAATAATATTATAGATGGGCATTTATAGATGGGCCTTTATTAGAAAAGCCTACTCACTTGTATATATATATGTACTCTTGACCTAATTCAATACATAGAAAATTCTCCCACATTATGTCTTTTGAATATAGCATAACATGGTATCAAAGCATGGTTTAGATTCTGAAAATTAGGGCAACATTTCGAAAATTAGGGCTTTAATTTCAGAAATTAGAGTTTGAGAAAATTAGGGTTTGGGCACATATTTGGGGTTTTACCATTTTCGTTCAGATCCGGGCGACACCACCCACACAAGGAGGTGCGCCGTCTCCTGGCGACCCTTCGCCGGAAGTCCGGCGGCCGCGCGTGGGGCCCACACACGCCGGCGAAGCATTTTTCGCAGCAGTTCTTCCAGGCGGCGCTTTTCTGGCCGGAATTTCCTCCGGCGACTTCCGTTGAGCTCGTCTCGTCGAGCTCTTTCTGTTGGTGTACCTGTTTGGGTCAACATCCGAGTGGTGTGTGATTCCGGTTTTGGTACAGATTCTCTCTCATTTTTTTTGGAATTTCAATTGTTTTTCTTCTTGGTGGATGATTCATTATGATTGAAGAGCAAAAATCTATTGATGTTATGCCCGTGATGGCGAAAATCACGGAGCATAAACTCATTCCTACAAATTACTTTGATTGGCGTCAAACCATTGAGTTGTATTTGTTGAGTGTGTCTATGGACGGTCATTTGACTGATGATCCACCCATTGACGCCACAAAACTCCCTTGGCAAAGAGAGGATGCTCGTTTGTTTTTACAGATAAAAAATTGCATTAGTAGTGAGGTGATTGGAATGGTTACTCATTGTAGGACTGTTAAGGCACTTATGTCGTATCTTGAGTTCTTATATTCGGGGAAAGGGAATATTTCCCGAATGTATGATGTGTGTCAGGCATTTTACAGACCAGACAAAGGAGATAGGTCGATAACGGATTACTTCATGGAGTTCAAGAAAACTTATGAAGAGCTTAATGTGTTGCTTCCGTTTAGCCCTGATGTCACTGTTCAGCATGCTCAACGAGAGAAGATGGTTGTGATGAGTTTCTTAGCTGGTCTTCCATCTGAGTTTGAGACGGCTAAGTCACAAATTCTATCTGATTCGCAGATTTCATCATTGGAAGAGGCTTATAGCAGAATTCTTCGCACTGAACGCACAAGCTCCACCATAGCTTCTCCAACTAGCAGTGTCCTTTTCAGTCGTACTCCTGCTTCTGAGTCCGGGAGGCCACAGTCCAAGAATGGTGGGAAGAGGGGTAATCACGCGCATTCATCAACAGATGTGGAGTGTGATTACTGTCATGGACCTGGGCATACCAAACGAGATTGTCCGAAATTGCGTAACAAGAGGCCTCCATCATCTGCTCATGTAGCTAATAGTAGTGGCAATTCTGGCCACTCCGGTGAATCCATCACCATCTCCGCTAATGAGTATGCAAAGTTGTTGAAGTTGCAAGAAATGAATCTGTCACAAGCTAGTTCGGTCACTGCCATTGCTGAGTCAGGTAAACCTAATGCATGTCTTGTTTCCTCATCTTCCAAGTGGGTCATTGATTATGGCGCCACAGATCACATGACAGGTAATCCAAATCTGTTTTATACCTTCACCTCACATAATACTTCTTTTCCCGTTACTTTAGCCGATGGTTCAAAATCCCACGTCATTGGATCGGGAACTGTTAATCCAACATCTTCCCTACCCTTGTCATCTGTTCTTAGTCTTCCTCAACTCTCGTTTAATTTGGTTTCTGTGAGTAAACTTACTCGCAATCTTAATTGTTGTGTCTCATTCTTTCTCGATTATTGTTTGTTTCAGGATCTTACGATGAAGAGACTTATTGGTAAGGGACATGAATCGGGCAGCCTCTACATCCTTGATACTCAGCAGCCTAAATCTGTAGCGTGCACTGGGACTGTCACTCCTATGGATGCACATCGTCGCTTGGGTCACACTTCACTTCCTTTGCTGAAGATATTGTGTCCGCAGTTTTTTAAGTTGTCATCTCTAGATTGTGAGTCTTGTCATTTTGCTAAGCATCACCGTGTTAGTTTGAGTCCTCGAGTCAATAATCGAGTTAGTGCTCCTTTTGAGTTAGTACACTCTGATGTTTGGGGTCCTTGTCCTGTTACATCGAAACCTGGATTTAGTTATTTTGTAACCTTTGTTGATGATTATTCTCGAATGACATGGTTATATCTAGTGAAAAATCGTTCTGAGTAATTTACCCACTTTTCTACCTTTTGTGTTGAGATTAAGACTCAATTTGGTGTGTCTGTGAAAATCTTGCGAAGTGATAATGCTAAGGAATATCTTTTCGAAGCATTTCGTTTATTATATCTTTACATGATGGCATTCTTCATCAAACATCATGTGTTGACACACCGTCTCAAAATGGTGTGGGTGAGAAAAGAATAGACATCTTCTTGAAACCGCCGAGCTTTGTTATTTGTCATGCAAGTTCTAAACCCTTTTGGGGCGGATCTTTGTCTCTACCGCGCGCTTTCTCATTAATCGCATGCCATCTTACGTCGCCGTGGTGAGTCAGTCCTTTTCATGTCCTATTTCCATCTCGGTCTCGGTTTCTATTGAGCCCAAGATATTTGGTTGCACTTGTTTTTTTCGGCATGTTAGGCCTCGGTCACAAAAGCCCGGATCCGAAATCTTTGAGGTGCATTTTCTTGGGCTATTCTCGGGTTCAAAAGGATATCGATGTTTTTTGTCCTAGTCTAAACAGTACCTTGTATTTGGCCGATGTTGCGTTTTCGAACATACACCTTTCTCTCATTCCACCTCCTCCCCTCGGGGAGGATCTGAGAGTTTTTGATGTATACGATCCCCTATCCCGCTTGTTCCTCCATCCGATTCCACTAGGCCTCCTATCCTCACAGACATACACTCGTCGTCCACGACCTCGCTCTCCTTCGATTTGGATCCCGACACGGTTTTCATGTCCCTGAAGCGCCAATATCTTCGTCGGCAGATCCTTCTTCGCGAGTGATGATCTTCCCATTGCTCTTGAAAAAAAGGTAAAATGCTTGCACTTATCCCATTTCCTTTTTGTTTCATATGATCACTTATCCCCTTCCTCTCGAGCTTTTGTTTCTTCTCTAGACCTGCTTCTAACAATGTTCAAGAAGCTTTGGCCCATCCCGGTTGGCGTAATGCCATGATTGAGAAATGAATGCATTAGATACTACCGCACTTGGACTTTGGTAGATTTTCCCCGTAGGTAAAACCGACCTATTGGTCGCAAATGGGTGTTCTTGTCAAAGTTAATCCCGATGGCTCTGTGGCTCGGTTGGCTTCGCCTTGTTGCCAAAGGCTATGCTTTCGAACTTATGGTGTTGACTATTCTCGACACCTTTTCTCCCTGTTGCCAAACTTACCTCGATAAGGCTCTTGGTTTCAATGGCATTTACTAATCATTGGCTTTTTGCACCGGTTGGACATCAAGAATGTCTTTCTCCATGGTGACCTCGTTGACACTATTTATATGGAGCAACCACCTGGCTTTGTTGCTCAGGGGGAGACTCATAAGGTATGTTATCTTCAGAAATCTTTGTATGGTTTGAAACAGAGCCCTCGTGCATGGTTTGGTACTTTTACTCGTCTTTGTTGAGAAGTTTGGTATGAAGCAAAAGTAAATCGATGATTCTGTTTTTTTCACATGCGTTCTGAGGGTGGTATTATTTGATGGTTGTGTATGTGGATGATATTGTGATCACTGGGAGTGATGTTAAAGGGATTGCATCTTTGAAAGCTTTCCTTCCTACTCAGTTTACTACCAAGGATTTGGGGACACTTAAGTATTTTCTTGGTGTTGAAGTGGCAGGAGTAAGAAGGAATTTTCTGTCTCAAAGAAAGTATGTGCTCGATTTACTTTACGACAGAAAAATTGGGAGCTAAACCATGTAGCTCTCCAATGGTTCCGAATTTGCGACTTACAAAAGAGGGTGTGTTATTTGATGATCCCTAAGAAGATCTGTAAGGTTGGTTGGAAAGTTTGAATTATCTTAGAGTTACATCGTCCGGATATTGCTTACCTCAGTGGGTGTAGTGAGTCAATATATGTCATCACCAACTATTGATCACTTGAAGGCGGTAGAGCAAATCTTATGTTATTTGAAAGGAGCCCCCGGGCGGAATTGTGTATAGTGACCATGGTCACAAGAAGGTTGAATGTTTTTCCGATCTTTGATTGGTGGTCAAAGGAAGATCGACGGTCTACTTCAGGATACCGTGTTTTCTTTGGTGGAAATTTGATTTCTTGCAAAGTAAGAAATGTAAAGTAGTCTCACGCTCAATCTCGAGTCCTAATATAGAGCTATGGCCAAAGTTGGTCTTGAGATAGTATGGGTATAATGAAGTTTCTAAATGAAGTGGGTTTGAAGATCTCAATCCCAGTGTGATAATCAAAATGCGCTTCATATTGCCTCTAATCCGGTCTTTCACAAACGGACTAAACACATTGAGATTGATTGTCACTTTGTTCGTGAGAAGATTCAACATGGCCTAATTTCGACAAAAGTTACATGAGGACCAAGACCAATTAGGAGACATTTTCACTAAGGCTCTTAATGGAGTTAAGGTTGACTATCTTTGTAACAAGCTAGTCTGATTAACATCTATGCTCCAAACGAGAGTGAGTGTTAGAATAATATTATAGATGGGCCTTTATAGATGGGCCTTTATTAGAAAAAGCCTAATATATATATATGTACTCTTGACCTAATTCAATACATAGAAAATTCTCCCACATTATGTCTTTTGAATATAGCATAACACATTCCAAGTTCCAAAAATCCAAAACTAGAGGCACAATGAAGAGAATAATCTTGGTCACCGTAGATATTCCCAATAAACATTAGAAAGTTATCATGGGAAAAAGATTAAAAAGAAAAAGTGCATGCAGTCTACTGCTGATGATATATCATGGGTTTGCTTCATTCTCCTCAAAGCCTTTTCTTTAATAAGAGGAGGGAGAAGTGTCAACATCTAACATTTGGAACTATTCAACTTGCCCAAAAATCATCCAGTCATCACCATCATGAAAGTTTAGACAAAGTCTTCTATGCACCATGTGCACACTGCACCATGCAACTCAAGTGCATTTTTAAACAGTATTAGTTGTTTCATGAACAGTATTATTTGTTTTCAAGTATTAGTTTTGTGCAGTTGCAACGTACAACTGTTGTACAATAGACTTACTTGAAAGTTTAACAGCTAGAAGTAACACTGGGAAAAGCTTCCATACAATCTCAGATCTCACTTAAATGAAGAAGTCCAACTTACCTTGTCCAAGTTTCAATATTGCAGCAGTTATAAAGATGCTGAGTACTTTCATGAAAAAACTTTGCCTTCAAGAATTGAACTAGGCTGTCCTGAGCCGCCCAAGCAACAATGACCATAGCCTTGAAAGTTGACAGTGGTTTCCAACATCAGTTCTAAGAAATATACCAAATAATTTCTGCAGAAAATCTAAGAAAAGTATAAAGAACACACCTGTAAGCACAATATGAAGAAGCTCCACATTCTGTCGAAGCTTCTAAAGATATGCCAATATGAACGAATCTCGACAAAGTTAACTTTCCCTACCCACCGATCTCTTGTAGGAGTTGTTTCCTGAGTTTCAGAGGAAATAGAATTTTAGAAAGGATAATTACATTGATAATGTGATGGGGAAAATAAGCAAGCATGTATGGAAAAGCAATTAGTCAAAAGGAAAAACATTAGAAGTGGCCTATTAGGGGTGTTTGCTTATGGATTGAAGTGGATTTCAAATGCAGTAGGTGGATTTGATGAATAGTAAAAGGAGTATTTGGATTTTGTATATGTTTGGTAGTGTAGATTTTGTAGGATTTGACAAGGTAGGATTTTGAAAAAGTGGGTGTATTGGAAATTATGTGTAAAGTAGGGGAGAGAGTGTGTAAAGTAAAAAAGGACGAGAGAGAGTGTTGAGTTGGGTAGATAATAACAATTAAAAAGTGGGAGATAGAAGATTAAATGTGGAAATATCTCTTAAAAAGTAAAATATGTGTACTATAGGTTAGAATTTTATATGATTTTTAAAATACTATACCAAAATCCAGAGAAACAAACAAGGATATGGATTTGAAACAAAAATGTGAGGTGTGAGGCTAGAAACAAACACCCCCTTAGTGAGTAAAAAATGGGAAATTGGGGAGTCGATGAGAAGCTTGAGACTTTTACTATAGCATTTTATCAAGGGACCTACTGGTTTCTTGTTTCAGTTGTATTGTACAACCGTTTAAAGCTCAAAGAACCAATAGTGAACTTGGGATTCTCATGTTATAGTAAGATCAAATGAGCCAGTGCAAGTATAAAAATGGAATGGGAATTCCTTTTTCTGATCCAAAAAAAAAATGGAATGGGAATGATAATGGATCATTAAGGGGTCAATCACTATGGGGTTGGTGATTGCATTATTATTATTTGGTTAAAAAATTACCAAGCAGTATTAATGGTAATGACTCGTCATTAGTCCTCATTCATTCTCATTACCCACCCTCATTGCCCCCAACAAAGCGGGCCCTCAGTTTGATTGGACTTGATGCATAGATCCAATTTCATATTCAATAAGGGTAAATCTTGATAAATAGTAATGGTGTATGTTTGTTTTGAGATTAAAATAGGGTAGTATTTAACTCGATATAAAATGGATGTTAAGAGAGTGCGATGTTGTATTATTAAACTAGTGTTTATTGTAATTGTTAATGATTGATTCTAAACTCAGGAAAAAGCTGTTTCTGTATTCCCAATGTCAGAAACTTCAATAATCAATAAATATTATTTAGTCTAGGAAAAAAATTATATTTCCATGCTCACCCCATTTCTTTCACTCCGAACCTGATCCACAGTCTTGCAGAAGAAATCAGAATCAGCGCGCATGGGCCAACCTAACCGAAAACAATCTACAGACCTGTGCTTTATTGAAATTTTTAAGTAAAAGTTGTAAATGGTACACGAATTTAAACATAGCTATTGAAATAAGGGATGTAATATTACCAAAAGTACTCATTCAAATCATCATAATTTCTCCACTGGGAATGAGTTGATTTTCCTTTCTTGCTCCTTGCAGCTTCCTAAACATAAATAAAGATTTAACTTCAGTTGAAGGAAAGCATTAACATAACAAATAAATGGAAGATATTGATCTAGTAGACTATACCCTAGCAATCACTTCATAAATTGGGGAGACAACATTTTTCAGGAAAGCCTCTTCTTCTCCTCCATAAGCTGGTTTTACGTTCTCACCAGTCATAGGACTAACATTACCGGCGAGCATACCGTAAAGTTCAAAAGCCATCTGATAAAGATGGAAACGCAAAATTATAACAGAACTATTACTGAAATTCTAGGAAAGAAAAATTCTAGGACCAATGAGTTTAGAACAGTGCTTGTAGCAAAATTATTATTGAAATTAAGATGTGTTTATAGTTCCAATTCTAATATATTGGCACCGAAGATAAAATAAGATATGGTAACTAACAGTTCAAATCAAATGCTCAGATCAAAGTATGCATAAATTGTCTACATAATCAAGCACTACAGCTAGGTATAAAAATTTATATAGCTAGCGGATTTCAAAATCTTGATAAATAGTAATGTGTTTGTTTTGGGATTTACATAGGGTAGGAACTTTATGTCAATCAATGTGTAAGAGTGTGTTGATGTATTATTATTTATTTTAATTGTAATGACTGAATGACTGTAAATATTAATGTGTTTATTGAAAGTTGCAAAAATGAGTATAAAAGGTGTGAAAAGTGATAAATAAAATAAGGTGAAAATACAAAAGAGAGGTCTCATGTGCAATTAAGTGCATTTATGCAATCTCAAGTGCATTTTTAAACTTGCAACTTGTTTAACTGAAACGTTGAACTTGGTTACACTGAAACGCTCAACTTGTTTTACACTGAATAAGTTGAATGTTGCAAGATAAACAAGTTGAATGATTCAGTGAAATAAGTTGAATGTTTCAGTGAAACAAGTTGCATGTTTCAAAAATACACTTGAGTTGCACGTCTTGCACCGGTGCATACAAGACTTTGCCATCCAAAAATCATATTTGCATTAATGAATCATTGGAGAAATGTGGTGCAGAAAAAGAAATTGTATTTATAAGGTTTAGAGGTAAATATTGGGTTTTTAAAAAACCGGATACTAAAATCCCAAAGTAGAACGGGATTTAGAGTTCGAAATCCCAAATCCGGTTTTAAAATCCCAAATCAAGCATGCCCTAAATTTTTACAGCACAACTTGGAGAAGGGGTCTCTTCGTATTTTGTTTCATTTTCGTCCAGAATCACAGAAAGGCTTCTTGCGAGCAAATGATTTCAAAAGTATTATTTCAATTGAAAGCATTATTATGGCTTGTGCCGCAAGACTCAACATCATAGTGAAATATGAGCTGCCAATCAAGGTTATACTCTCATATGTGCTTAGCCTTATATTATTACCATCAAATTTAGTTCATTATAAACTTCTTAAATAAGAAATCCATAAATAGTTTATATTTTATATAACAGGATAGATCTTTATAATGTCCCCACTTTGCAAAAAAAGGGTAACCAAGGCATGATATTTAACCGCAGACCAATAAATCATTTTTTGTTTTAACCAATCTAGTTATTAAAGGCATTAAGCATTTGAAACCATACATGATGATTGATGTAGCAAAGACACTCGGGCATGAATCTTAAATTTGCAGCTTCTCCCCATATAAGAAGATAAAGCCCCATATACAACAATTTACGTTGTTGCACTTCCTGTTGTATGGTAGGCAACCTACAATTGTATAAAACCAAGATGAATCAGTAAAAATACAAATGTAGAATTAAAAGAATATCGTAGTGGACACTACATTTTCTTTCATGGATTAGTATATAAGAGATTCACACCTGTAATATTGCTAAAGCTTGTAAATCTAGTCATTATAATAGAAAATCCTCGTCTTCTCCAATAAGTTGTAAAGAGCTTATTTTAAGATAATAAGCTTGTTAAACATCTTTTTTTTACCACACTTTTAGAGAGCTTATAAGCTGTTTTAAGGAGCTTATAAGCTCAGTCAAACGGGCTCTAAGATTCCTATACATGCAGTAGAATATTGTTATAACAATGACAATAAGAAACTTACCCCATGCTGCTTTTCCGATCTAAATACTTGCACCATTTCTTGTAGTTCTTGAAAAGCTTCTTCATCACTTCATCTAGAGCACGCTCATCTAACTGTAAACACAAACCAATGTAGAGATCACTTTGCAAAAGAAAATGATGTAAAATAAAATTTGTAGAATGTTAACACGGACTTAATACTTTTTAAACAATGGTCGGAGGTCAAGGATATTGACATCCAAATATCCATTAACTATGATGTTACTGAATAGAAAGAAACAAGTGCATACAAGGGTAAAATTGAGAATTATTCGTAAGCATTGGGAAGGTAAATAACTGAGTTAGAGAGGCGAGTGGTAAAAAAGCAAACCTTGGGTTGTTGATCAGGTTTTGGAAACTGTCGTATGTGTACATTTGCAAGCAGCAAAATCAAATGCTCTCTTTGATTTGCCACGTTATCTTTCTGCAGGTCAACAGTACTGTTAATAAAATGGGCCAAACTCTATTTTAAAATCTGAACTCTTGTAATTTAATAAAAACTAGAAATTCTCAAGTGTGATGCACGGTTTTGCATACTTTATATTTTGGTGCGAGACCGTGTAGTGTATGAGGATGTGAGAGAAATCTTTAAGTGTATTTATGTTGATAATATTTATTCTTTTTCCTTTTTTACAAGTATATGAATTTTGTAAAAGTGTTATTTGTGTCCCACAATTATTTAATTAATTATATAATTTTATTTATGCATTAAACTCATCACAAATAATAAACTTCATAAAATTATATCAAAATTGAAGTAAAACTAATATATTCAAAAATAAAATTCTTACATTTAATTCATAATAATTAATAAAATTAAAAACAGCAAAAAAAAAATTATGTGCAATATGGTATTCAAATTAAAGATCTTAAAAGGGTGAACGTCCAAGACAGATTTAAAACAAAAAACTTATCGAGCTTAGAATTTGTGGGCTAAAAGTTTTTTTTTTTTTAAATCTCATTGCCTTTGGTGCAGTCAAGTGTCCCACTCTCCTTTCAATAAAACTAATATAATCAAAAATAAAAAATTTAAATTCAATTCATAATTATTAAAATCAATAAAAAAAAATAAAAACAATATAGTAATATTTTTTATATGCAATGTGGATGTCAAGTTAAAGATCGTAAAAATATGATTGTCCAAAATAGATCTGAAACGAAAAACTTATCGAGCTTAGGAATTGTGGGTTAAAAAAAGAAAAATTCTCATTGGCTTTGATGCATGCTGTCATGACCACTGTCCTTCCCTGGCACGTGAACCACACACGCCAGCCGCGATTGGTTTTTATTTAATAAAACTATTTCTATTTTTGGTAGGAACTTTCTATTTTATGCACTATTGTGCTTTTACATAAGTATAGATAACTAACAGCAATTTTATTTAGTCATTTAAAAATTAAAATTGGAAAAGACAGCAGCTGAACTAAATTATATCACCTGAAAACCAAACATAGATTGAAGCCAGTCAAGGATATCTTCATCTTTTTTCTTCCTGTAATCTTTTGGCCAAGGAAGACCTCTGGTGTTCCGAAGTGCATGGACAGCAGCTTGAATCTGGATATTAAAATTAATAACAGAAAATATAATATAAGTCAAATCATCATAAGCAAAAACGTAAACAACGGAAACTGAAAACAAACAGGGACTAGGTTATTTCAGAATAGACCTCTGGATATTTCATGATTGCCTGATTTGCACTATCGGGATCAAGAGGTAGAATATTATAAGGGACATAGATCTCTGTCTTCTCGGCAACTTTATCATGAGTTTCCAATATCTGCAATTAAAAATCAATGGGGTAATGTACATTCATTCCCCTCAACTATAACCTTAGGTCAAGTAAGCCCTTAATGTATTTTTTGGTGCAAATAAACCCGGTTAACAATTTAAAATTGAACAAATATAATGTGCAACATAAAAAAAGCAACCACATATAATTAGAGAAGAATACCAGAATTTACCTCACGGTCAACTTCCACAGATTGTGTCTGATTAACTGCTTTCAAAACCTCAAAGAGCACATTAGCCGTTTGGTACGCTTTTGTCAGCTGGGCACTGCAAATTATCAGAATTCAAGCACAAAGAATGACAAATGTTAGCATTTCCACTAGCAATCATCTACTCCTTCCTTTCCACTTTAACTGTCGCTTTAGAGAAAAAGAAATTGTTCCAGAATATTTATCGCTTTTGGTTTTACATGAGATATCAAAAAAAAATATATATAGTATTCATTTTTTCCAACTTTGCCATTTTCTAAACTATTGGGAAGGTTCATATTTAGATAGGAAAAATGACCATAAATGATTCATTAATAACCTGTAAGAGGGTATATTAGTCATTTTATACAAATAATCATTAGTATTAAATCACTTTCTTAATTTGTGTGAAAAACCAAAAGCGGCAATTAAAGTGGAACGGGGGAATATTTGAAACGATTCCACCTTCCAAGAGAGAAAAAGGATGAGGAATAGATAAAAACTCACCGATCAGCTTTGTCAGCAGCATTTTGCAAAGCTTGGATATACTTTTTGTAGTAATGCTGATAGAAACTCTGCATTTCACGTGCATCGCTTTTCTTCACTCTTCCCATTAAGGTAGGATCATTTTCCTAAAAGCATTATTGCCGGCAATTAAAATTTGATGTTTATTTCATAGGTGAAAAGAGTAAATTTAAATTCATGATCAGCCATTCCCTGAAACAAATAGTTCAATAAAGCGTTTTTATGACACTAATAGATATTAATGAATTCTACCACAACAGTTAGTTATATAGAAGTACATGATTTAGACTGTGGTCTTATCCCCTTTGGAATTACTCACTAGGGTTTTAATGAGACCGGACTATTAGGCTGCTATGTGGGCTTGCGACGGTTTAAATAACCTCACAATTTGGTACTCCTTCACTTGTTCTACATCTAATCTTTGAGTAGTGCACTTTTTGGTCGTAACTAAGTTTACTAGCTTTACAGGATATATGAAATCAGCAGATCCAAACTAAAAGCAGTTTTGCACTAGCTTCTAAGTAATGTCCATTTAGAATGTAAATGAAACAGATCAGTGTATCCTAGTACACTAAAAACATAACCTCAGTTAATTATAAGCCTGCTACGGGTAGAGTATAAACGTGGTTTCTTTTACATCAAGATACAATCCCAGGAATAACTGAAGGAATACATAGTTGTCTGCAACAATTGCAAGTTACAAATAAACTCATACATCCTGAAAATATTTTTATACTTACCCTTTCAAGACGTTGCAAAAGAGCTGTCTTAAATTGACGAACGCCACGTCCACTTGAAGTGGGATCCAATTTATGAGCCTTCTCAAAAGCATAAAACCTACCTACATATTTCAATAAAAATTCAATATATAATTAAATACAAGTGTAAACTTCTGTTACATTTCAGGCAATAGTTACACTACAGTCCTATATCATAGATCATCAAACATAGACAAAAGCAATGAACATATCTTATATGTAATGAACAAATACAAACTGCTTGATTCTCTGTTTTCTTTCAGGATAACAGCATATGAAGTGTAACAAAGCATACACAGTCACAGATACAATTATTTATGTAAACATGTATATCCCCCTACATATGTACACATCTTTTTTTAAATCTGTATGCTTAAAAAATTGAAAGCTTACAGAGGTAGGCAACACGAGGATTGCTAGGTTCAACTTCATTGGCAACACGAAGAATGAGGGCAATTTCTACCAGAGAGGACGGCACCACTTCACTGTCAAACACAGATTCCCCGAGATTTCCCACCGTCTGAGTTCGCATAATCCTCCACTGCAGCGGTGAATTCTGTTGTGATGAGCCTCCTCTGGATGACATTTTACTTTTGTGCTCCTTCTATTCACCCAAGTATCTGTACGAACAGATAACTCAATATAGATTCTTCCAATGCCCATGTAACAGTAAATAGATTATTTAGCACTATGAGATTTCAATGGAAAAAGAAGACTAATGCAGTCTAGTTTTGCCTTTGTGAACAGCCCATATATGGCCCTATGTCAAGAAAATTCACAAGGTATATGAAACTCATAGCAGCTATGAGAAAAAATGTTAGGAATATAAGCTAGGGAGCCCTAACTTAACCCAAAACCATGGTCAAAGGTTAAGGATTGACTCCCACTTATATACCCTTCCACACTTTCATGTGGAACCGATGTGGGATCGTAACAAAAAAACACGATTAATTAGCAATATAATGCAGTATAATAATTATTTTGGACAGAAGACGCCAGAATTCAGAGGATTGAAACCTTTTAACCGATACTTAACTCAAGGGCATGCCATCCCGCCCCTACCTCCTCTTCAAACAAAAAAAATTCAAGGAAATGGAACAAAAAGACAAAAATTGCATGTAAATTTACTATTATTTGAACAAAAAAGGACACCGTATTAAATAGAAATACAGAAAAATTTGCAATTACAAATGAAGCACAAACAATCTCCTTCAAAGAACAAAACAATAAAAACAATGATACGAGTTGAAATGGGGCAGAGAATTACCAGTAAATTGGAAACGAGTCTATCAATGGGCCAACAGATACCCCTGTACGTTACGCAAGAATGCATCAGTATCAACATTGATTGCAAGTTAAAACACACATTACACAATTTCAAAAAAACACACACGCACCAAAAATTTAAAAATAAAAAACACACACACAAAAATTACTCATTATAAATTCTCTTTCACCATTTCCGTCGGTTTCTCGGTTTTCCAGTTGCAGAGAGTTGAGTAAAACGGAAACGAGTGCTCCAATTCCAATGCGCAACCCTAGAGAGAGAGAATCACAGAAAAGGGAAGTGGTCATTGTGGGGGTGCTGTGTTTTTAAGCTACTTACCAACAAAGAAAGAGAGAGAGAGAGAGAGAAGGGAATATGGAGGCAAAGGAGAAAAGTTGATGAAAAAATTTGGATGCGAACATTACACCTGCAGGAATGCCCCTTGTGTTTGTGAGAATTATGGGAGTGCCACTCTAGTATTAGAACATTCACAATGGATGGATGCTCTCCTCCACATTATTTTCATATTATCTACAGTAAAACCTCTATAAATTAATAACTTTTGGATCGGAGGATTTTATTAATTTATAAAGATATTATTATATCGATAAATTAATAATTTATTAATGGTTTTAACGTATATTCACAGTTGACCTTCAAAGTTCCAAATTCTTTGAATAACTTTAAGTATACATGCATAGTTATTGATGAAAATTAAGTTAAAATACAAATGTACTAGTAGAATTCCATGAATACAAACTCACGTGGAAGTTGGAATGACTTGTTTAAATTAATTGGTTTTGGAAAATACAAAAATATGGTTCATTGGACTAACATTTATGCATTGAATCATGAATAGAAATCAGCACTATATATTTATCCATTGAAATCTTGGTAAATCACACACAAAAATGGTCACTCATCTAAAAGGAATTCAAAAATCAACATTGATCAACCAACAACGAAAGATGTTATGTGAGTATAAGAGAGATCAACATGGATGCACTCAGAATGGTTAAGTGAAATGGGTTGAAAAATCTTTCAATTTGAAAGTTAGTCAAGCAACAATTTCGAACACTCTTAAGAGATCTGCAAAATTCCTATCATCTGACTTTGAGAAAGGTGGGTCGTCTAAGCGTCAGAAATCAGTCAAGTATCCGGATCTTGAGAAGGTTGTTTATGAGTGGTTTCTCCAACATCAAGAGCGTGGGAATATAACCGGGGAGCTAATCTTAGAGAAGGCGAATGAGGCGCTTAAGCTTTTACATCCATAGGATCCCGCAGATCATCGTCTTTCACAAGGTTGGCTTGAGAAATTCAAATCAAGGCATGGTATCAAATCATATCATAGTTTCGGAGAGAGTGGATCAGTCGACATGCATGATATGGAGAATAAATTGGAGTCCATTAGGGAAAAAATTGTTCAATTTCCAAGGAAAGATGTTTTTAATATGGATGAAACTGGTTTGTTATACAAGTTACAGGTTGATCATTCACTTGCAACAAAGCAACTTGAAGGTAGAAAACAAGATAAGGAGAGGTTGACAATTGTTATTTGTTGCAATGAAGATGGCTCTGAAAAAATTCCTCTATGGATTATTGGTAAGTATGCAAAGCCCCGTTGTTTTAAGAATGTCAATATGAATAGCTTGAACTGTCAATACCGTGCCAACAAGAGAGCTTGGATGACTGGAGTGCTTTTCGAAGAATGTGTTCGTTGGCTGGATTAACAAATGCATGGAAGAAAAAAAAAATTGGTAGTCGATAATCGTCCAGCTCATTCAAACAATATTCAAGGTATATGAAACATCGAGTTATTTTTCCTACCCCCAAACATGACCTCAAAAATTCAACCATGTGATGCCGGCATAATAAGAGCCTTCAAAATGTATTACAGCAAAAGATTTTACCGTAAGATTTTGGAAGGCTATGAGTTAGACATACCATCTCCAGAAAAGATCAATGTTTTAGATGCTATCAATATGGCGATTAATCGGCTTGGACCGAAAATGTTCATCAAGAAGCAATAGCAAATTGCTTTCGACACTGCAAAATTTGCTCGGAAAATCAAAGCGACTCAAGTGCAAATGATGCAACTCCTGGAGAAGACATTCGTGAGCTTGAGAATTTGATCATCGGTATGCAATATCACCACAAAATGGATGTGAATCAATTGCTCTACTTTCCGGGTGAAAATAATCAATGTCACGAAGTTCAGAGTCTAGAAGAGATAGTGGCTGATGTCATTCATAATCCGGAAGATGATGAAGCAGAGGATGATTCATTTTTTGTTGCAGTACGAGAAGACAACACCACAACTATTGGGTGCAGTAAGGAGATTTAATGATGAGATCAACATAGATTTGAAGTTCAAGAAAAAACAAGTTACAATAGATTCTTATTTTACTAAGTTGTCTTAAGAATATTCAAGTGCATCATATATATGTATATGGATTATTTTTAATAATTATTAATTTATAGTTTCGTCGGGACCAATATATATACACTGGGATCTCAAAAAAAATATTATCTTATAATTTTATTGATTGGGTCCCAAATTTGTACTGGTCCCAACTTGGGACCGGACAAATTATTAGTTTTAGCGAGGTTATTAATTTATCGAGTATTAATTTAACGAGTTTTACTGTACTTTTAAATACTTAACTTTTTAAACAAACTTTCACAATGGTTCATTTAATCATCAATCCATCCATTCACTATTTATGCGTCCCACCATGACTTCATCGCACTTTATGCATATTATAATTATTAAGAATTATATTATTTTTTAATATTGATATTATTAATCAAAATATTAAAATAAGATAGTAATTAATTATAAAATAATTTCAAGTAAACAAAATTGAGAAAATCTAAGTAGAATATTAAATTAAGCATTTAGATTACTTGAAAGTTAGAAAACACAACTTTCAATTAAAACATTACAATGAATTAAAACATTCAATTGTTAAAAAGTTTCAATTCACATGCATATTTGAAATTAATCCAAATTTTAAATATAAAAAATTTATAAGTTTACATATATTAAAAAACATAAATAAAAATAAAAAATGAAAAGTACTATCTTATTTCATCACATTTACTTTTTTACAAAAAATACACTTTCTCTCTCCATCCATTCCATTGGATAGATGACACTATTTCTCCAATCCAATGAAGACCCACAATAGTGTTAAACACCAAGTTTCATTCATCCAATGGTTAAACACTCATTCGATGGTACATTGTGGAAGCTCTTAATATTCTTCATGAAATGTAGGATGTTTGTCCCTGGTGTACCTTTATTCAAAATAACTTATTCTCGGAATTGGGTCCACTTGGATTCTGTTTCCTTCCGGCTTCAAAGAATAACAAAAATAAAAGCACAAAGGGAAGAGAATATTCCTAAAAAGGCAAAAACTTTATATGCAATTTTTCACTGGTACAAGATTTATGCAATATTCATCACCCTGCTATATATATGCAATATTGACCACCCTGTCACGTTTCAAATTTTTCGTCTTTCTATTTTATGGTGATTTTTTCTTCTTTGCATTTTAAGGTTCTCTTTTTTTATTTTTAAAGGAGGGTTCTTTCTTTTTTCTCTCTTTTTCATTCTCACTTTGTTGAAAACATTACTACCTAGTAGGGTGTTCGATAAGGAATAAAATGGAAATTTAAAAATATTTGAATCCGTACAAAGATTTTGTTTTTTTTAAATTTGAGGGTCTGTGTTCATATCGAAAGTTCGGTACATTTTGGTACTTATTTATTATTTTTTGATATGGATTGGAGCGAATTTTCTGTTACAACGGAACTAGATTAGAGTGGAAAAATGAAATTTTTACTTCTTTTTTCTATTCAACCCACTTTTTTTTAAAACAAGACTCCTTCATCCCGTGAGTCTTTTGTACTTCGCTTTATTTGGACGTCCCAACATTACTGCAACACTCTCAAAATGGAAACAAACATAATATTAATACACTCACAACACCCTTATTTTATTCCACTAAAACCGACTTTACTTGGTTTGCGTGCCGTTTTTCAGTGTTGCAATCATCTTGGGACGGAGGGAGTATTAGTTATTTTCACTTAACAATATTATGTGTTTTCATTGAAAAACATTAGTGAGCGAGTCTTATGTACACCCAGATGCACATGCACTCATAGTGCATTTTAAATTGTGCAACTTGTTATCTTGAAAAGTACAACTTGTTTTTTAAAGCCTAATCGTGCAACTATTTTTTCATATTAATAGTTGCACGATTTAGTGTAAATAAGTTGCATTTTCAGTATAACAAGTTGCACGATTCTAAAATGCACTATGAATGCACGGTGCACCTGGATGTATACAAGACTTAGCCAACGTTAGTTGTTTTTATTGAACAGTATTAAGTTAAAATCATGTTAATTAACAACTAATTCATGTATATGATTGAATTATATCATTATCTAAAAGTAAATCTTGTGGTTATCTAGCTAAGGTATTTAAATTTGTAATGACTATTACTTTTTATTATTAGTAATTTAATTTTTTTTAATTGATAATTCATATTATAATATAATTATACTTGAATTCAGTAACAATGCAGTATTATAACACAATTTGATACATATTTTATTTGGTTATTCAGTTTCATTCGATTTTTTGGGTCATGTGTATTATGTCCTTTCTATACGTGTAATGCTCATTTAAGGGCTAACAAATGGTAACAAACTAGTGGCTCAAATAACTAAAAGTTCAAATTTAATTTAAATTAAGTACTAAGAGGCCCAAAATGGCCCAACCAAGTACTAATAGATCCAAGAATTAAATTAGAGTAATACTAGGTCCAAAATGAGTTTGAAAAGTCCATAATACCCTCAACCCTAAAAATATCAGTGTCCACTTTCATTTCTCCCCTCTCTCTCCCAAATCGCTCTCTCCTCTCTCTCTCTCTCTCTCTCTCTCTCTCTCTCTCTCTCTCCTCTCGCTCTCAAAAATGCCCTTTAGGCTCAATTCGTTCACCACCACACCAACATAGAAGATGGCGCCCCCCACAACACCAACATAAGCATCGCCCGCCACCCGTTCGCCTCTCCCACCACGGCGGTCGCCCCCCTCCCCCCCCAACCAAAAAACCACCGCCGCCGATTGCTCCCCCATGATGGATGAAGACGAAGGCTGAACACGGCGGAGTAGTCAGAGGCGACATATCTACAAACCACCACGAACGAGATCTACAAACGAGATCCGAAGGCAGCCCGTTCCAATAAGAATATTTTGATTTTGGGTTTGGGTTTGTGAACATGCAGAAGATGTTTTGGATCTGGGTTTATTTTAATGAATTTTTTGTTTTTTTAAATATGTATAGGATATTTTTTTAATTTGGATTTTTTATTTTTTGAGTCTGGATTTCTAATTTTTTTTTTTTGAGTTGCATTTTTCTGCAATTTCTGGTGGTTTTAGTGGGTTTTCAGCAAAGATTGATGGTGATGGAGGAGGACGACGATAATGTTTAATGTTTTTCTGTTCAGTTTTGACTTTTTTTTTTCTATCTGTTTTTGTATCATTTTGGATGAATAGGTTTATCAATTGATGAACACATGCATGTGTTTCGTGAATATGTTCATCAAATTGATGAATTTGTGCATGTCGGAATTAGTAGAAAATATATAATTTTGATATGAATTTTTTTATGTAATTTCCCAATTTTTTATATGAAAATCTACAATTGTTAATGACTTTAATTTTTTTTTGTAATTTTAATATGAAAAATCTCAAATGACGGAATTGTAATGACGGAATATGGAAAAAAAATCTAATGGAGAAGGAATTGTAATGACGGAAGGAAGAGAAAAGGACAGAGAAAAGGAAAGGATTGAAAAAAGACAGAAAAAAGGACAAAACAAAAAGAGGGAATAAGGGTATGTGGGTCTTTCTATAATAGATTTTGGACCTAGTAGTACTTGATGTTGGAGAATTAATTGCACGGATCTATTCGGGATGAATATTTAAATACAAATTTAATTCTAACAATTATTACTAGCATGAATTAATCCTATATTAATTCAAATAATAATTCAACAACAAATCATGCATATAAAGAGGTCACATAAATCCTACGCATGCGGAATTGCTACGGGTTTACGTGAACTAACCTCTTGGAGTGATAATGGTCTCGTCGATTAAACACATCGAAAAGCCTTCCCAAGTATTCCCTAGTCCTTGCTCGACAATCCGGTGGAAGGATGCTCGCGAACAATTAACAAAAGGAAAAATAAACTTTGTTGCACCACCTTTGTGGATTTACTAATTTTTCCAGCACATGGAATTGTACTTGGGAATGAAAGAATCATCCCCTATTTATAGATGGGGTAGTGGTCGAAATTTTGGGGAAAAAACAATGTGGGAAAATCTTTTCTTGATCTCCAAGAAATCTTGAATATATCTCCTATATTCTTTTCTCCATAATTAGAATATTCCACAAAAATCCCACTTCATCTTGTTATGGTAAATTTTCGAAAATTAAGAGACAAGATTCCAAGATTTGGATCTTCTTGAATTTATGAGATATACTTGTATTCCAAGAAATACATATCTACCATAATATCTTTTCAAGAAAAAATCTTTCTTGCCTTTATATTTCAAAATTTTGAAATTTACTATATGAATAACCAAGTGGGAGATTTCTTGAATTTAATGAGATAATCTTGTATTCCAAGAATACATATCTTCATTCCATAACAAAATTCAAAAGAAAATCTTTCTCCCTTTTATCCATAATTTTCGAAAAAACAAGGAAAAAAATAGGCAACAAAATTTATTTTATTTTAAACACCTTTTTTCAGTTATTGGACTTTATGTTGGGCTACTTGAGGGGCCTTTAGGAGAATTAAGATTGGACCTTCCAATGGATCTTGAATTATCAATATTGAGCCACAATATTATTCAAGCCCATAAATATTAATTAATCCCACTACATAATTAATATTGCACTATCCATCTTAACCCATATTACAATCAATATGGCTCCCGGCTATTATTTCCCGTGTTTAAGATTATCTAGCCCATTAATTAATTCAAGCCACTGAAATAGCTTTCCATTAATTAATATCTTTTGTCCTTGGTTAAGGAACGGTTCAACATTATTATCCATACCGAAAACTAGTTCCACTTGCAAGATTTGGTATGATAAATCTTATGAACCTCCCAAGGGGGAAAATCGAACAAGCGTACTTGCACACGATTCTCCGTATTAAATCTTAGCAATCGCATGTGACCAATAATATTGCCCAAGATATAAAGTATTGAATCTCGTTGATTCTCTACCCGTTATAAGTCAAAGCAATAGTTACCAACCACACGTGATCCTATTTATGGGACGAAGATTAAGAAATAACGAACCACTGAGGTCTAATTCTTCCTTGTTAAGTTCTGAAGAATTTGTCCTCCTGTAGGTCCTATTCAGTGCATCAGTCATGCACTAGTGTAATCTCTTGGTCAAGACAAGCCAATCTGAGCCTTACACTTCAACCATTCACAATGGATTGTTCATTTCCATCTAGGTCGTGAATGGTGTACTTTTGGTTACAAGGGACTGTTAATTTAATCTTCTGTGATCTGGTATCACTAAATTAACTACAATGTAACACGTACTATTATTGAACAATTATGCAGTAAATATATGTAACATTCGATGATATTTAAAGCATCAGTGATAAATAATTTATTTCAGTAAATAAGTCCGAAATTCAGTTTTGATTATACAAAGTAAAAGCATACTTTCCATTATAATCCCAACAATCTCCCACTTAACGCTTCCATGGTAGAATCTGCGATGCATTTCTGCTTAACGCTTCTCCATGTCATGACTCCTCCCCCCATGCAAAACACACTACCGGAGGTAGATTTTCTGGAGTCTAAGTCTGATTGGAAATCCGAGTCCGTTTAGCCGATGGGGTTGTTGCATATAGATTTCTTCATTAAGACTTCCGTTAAGGAAAGCTGTCTTGACATCCATTTGCCAGATTTCAAAGTCGAGATGCGCAACAATCGACAAGAGAATTCGGATGGACTTGAGCATTGCTTTCTGACGAAAAGGTTTCCTCATAGTCGATCCATCTTCTTTTACGAGTATAACCTTTAAGCCAAAAAGCCTTGAAGGTTTCCACCTTCCCGTCCGGTTCTCTTTTTCTCTTGTATACCCACTTGCAACCAATGAGTTTGACCCCATTAAGTGGTTCGACTAGCTCCCACACTCTGTTATGATCCATAGAACCCATTTCGGCTTTCATTGTTGTTTGCCAAGAAACTGCATCCTTGTCTTGGATTGCCTCGTCATATGTCCATGGGTCTGATTCGTCTTGTCCTGGAATCAAGTCCGAGGACTCTCCTATCCCCATGAATCTCTCGGGCTGTCTCACAACCCTCCCACTACGACGAGGTTCCGATTGTGTAAGTGTGTCGTTTGGTATGTCATCTTGTACAGATGGCACTGAGGTTAGCCCCCTTAGCTCATTTAAGGTAATCTCACTTCTGGGTCTTCTTTTGTTCATATAGTCTTCTTCCAAAAATCTAAAGTGGGTGATTATTACCACCTTTTGATCTTCGGGACCATAGAACATACACCATTTTGTTCCCTCGGGATATCCTACAAACAACCTTAATTCTGATCGAGGATCCAATTTTCCGGCTTTCTTTTCCAACACGTAGGCCGGACACCCCCAAATCTTCATGTGTCTCAAACTGGGCTTGCGCCCGATCCACAATTCTTTGGGAGTTTTGGGAACCGATTTGGATGGCACCAAGTTCAGAATGTAGGCTGCTGTTTCTAAGGCATGACCCCAGAACGACTTGGGAAGATCCGCATAACTCATCATAGATCTAACCATTTCCAAAAGAGTTCCGTTTCTTATCTCTGCAACCCCGTTTTGTTGAGGGGTTCGAGATGCGATTAAATTTGGGATGCAATCCTTTATCGAACAAGTAGTTCAAAACTCATCGCTGAGGTATTCGCCTCCATGATCGGATTGTAGAGACTTGATCGTTTTTCTTATGATTCTCTGCTTGAGCCTTAAATTCTTTTGAATTTCTCAAAGGTCTCGGTTATTTATGCTTCATAAGA
Organism: Stenogyne calaminthoides; assembly: GCA_037126765.1. NCBI lineage: Eukaryota > Viridiplantae > Streptophyta > Magnoliopsida > Lamiales > Lamiaceae > Stenogyne > Stenogyne calaminthoides. Next base: position 31,571,538 of record JBBCBC010000020.1, on the reverse strand, counting down.
AAAAATATAACCGTATTACCTTGAGTAGTCATCAATAAAAGTGACGAAATACTCATAACCTTCTCTTGCTTTGGTTGACATTGGACCACATACGTGCGTATGTGAGCGATTTGAACACTTCTTTGGCTCTATTCCTTGGCTCCGAATGCCCTCTTGGTCATTTTACCTCCAAACATGATTCGCGAGGTTGGAATTGGTTCAACTTAGAAAACTCCGATGAACCGTCTTTCACCAACTTTTGGATCCTCTTTGGATTAATATGTCCCAATCTTAGATGCCATAGAAGTGTCTCGTTCACGTCGATGAACGTTTTCTTTTCTCGGAAATGATTGATGTGTTATAGGATGCATTTAATTGAGTGGTGTGCGCAGTTATTTGTATAGAGATTATTAACAACGTTCCATGCCAGATATAAATTTATCATAAAGAGAAATGGTAACAACTTTATTAAAAGTAACCGAATATCCATCAAGGTAAAGTTTAGAAACTGAAATCAAATTCTTTCTAAAATTTAACGTAAAGAACATCTCTTAAAATTAAAACTCGTCTTCAAAAGAGCAGGTGCACTTCTCCATTTGCTTGGTTGCCACTCTCGTAGCATTGCCCGGTGTGATGATGATCTCACTCTCACTAAGTTGCCGTCCGCTTGAACCCCACGTAAAGTGAAACAAACATGATCGATGGAACCCGTATCCACTACCCATAAATGGGAGGCATCGCCGCCCGTGCAAGTTTCAACAACTAGTGAGTGAGAATTACCTTTCTTTCCATTCCTTTTGGGATTGGAGCAGTGACCTCCTATGTCCCTTTTCACCGCTAGTTAAAACATTTTCCTTTTGGTACTTTCTTGACACCCAAAGCAATAAATTTGTCTTTTTCTCACTTTTCTTAGTGATGAGATTGCTTTGGTTACGACCACTTTCCTTTTCTTGAGACTTGCCTTCCATTGGCCTAGATCTTGAGAAAAAAACTTTTTGGTCACCAATGCTTCGTCTTTCTTTTCCTAAATGCTTCTCTATTTTCTCCAAGGCTTCTTGTAGAATGTCCATAGTAAACATGTGATCACTCATCACAAAACTACAAGAAAACCCATCAAGCATCTTGGAAGAGTTAGCAAAACAAATTCGATTTGGGCCTCATCACAATACTTAGTACCGAGATAAGCCTGTTTTTCAAAATGGCGTTTAATTTTGAGAACATACTCCCTTACGGGTGTTCCCTCAGCCATCTTTAGCCTGACCACATCGTCATTTTTAAACTGATTGATCATGCGGTCTTCTGTTAAAAACATTTCTTCAAGACTTTGCATAATTTCTGCGGCGACTCAACACCTTCATGAATGTGTCTCAAATCATCGAACGATGAAGTCAAGATTACACGTTTCATGGGTTCATTGGCTGCTCCCAAATATTATACAAGTGTCTTTCCACATTAGGCGATTCATCGGTGAGGCTTCTACGGGGCTTGGGTACATCAAGAACCCAATGATGTTCTTGTGTAGGTAGGACAAAACTCATATTTCGTTTCCAAACATTATAGTTGTCACCAGTTAATTGGTGTTCTTTGAGTGTATATAACAGTGGATTAAAAGGTTGCGACATGATGAACTGAAATAAATAATAATATGCATAAGCACAAATATATCACAAAATTCGATCACATGTTTCATATTAAAATCTCAAAAAAAAATATGAACATGCATCAATGACATCTCAAAAATTTTAAATAAGCCACGCGTGGGGTGGGTCATTATTTAAACACATTCAAGCGAGTTATAAACAAGAACAATTACAAACCTTTAATATCTAGATTAATAGTTGGCTCCCATTGACCAATATAAAATTGACAGGGGACTTGAGGAAGTATATGCATATCAATTTTATACCTAAGTAATAACCATGATTAAATACTGAAATTATTATTTTGCTTTGAGCGAGCCTCCTGGGGGGAGGATCATCGCCGCCACTAGTAATAATCCACAATCATCCATCTGGAATTTATTCATGTGAAAACTATCTTTTGACCCGTCCCAGTGGAGAATTTCTCCAAAAGAATTCACAAATAAATAAATCATGGAGGTCAAAATTAATTCAATTTTATTATCCTAATAAAATTGTCAATTAATTATTTAAACATACTTAGTAATTTTTGAAGGTGAGAGTTTTTCATTGGGCAATTCTCATGCAAACACATTTAAACAAATTAAATAAAGCACAAGAAATCACAACAATAAATCAAGCAAAGCGGAAAAATAAACATATTGGGCTGGAAATTATCCAATTGTCATGGTTTGATTTTCTTGGCTTGATTTTTGAAACCGTCTTGAATTTCTCCCTCGATCGTCTCGAAAAGAACTCCGTCTCGAAATGCCACGCCCAGTAGCTCCGCGGTAGGGATCTGCGCCGCGTCCGGCCCGGCCCTTAATCGATCGGCCTCGGCGGCCCTCGGCCTCCTCGGCGAGCGCGCAGCGTACCCTCGCGGCGGCTTCGGCTCGGCGTATCCGTATCCGCGTCTTGGCCTTCGCCCGACCTATCATCGCCCGCCCATCCTCCTCGGCGCTTTGAGCATGGTCCCTTGCGCCGGTCTTGGCGTCGCCCGTCCGCGCCCTCGCGCATCCAGGTCGATCCCGCCCGATGCCTAGCGTCGTGCCCGTCCGCATGGCAATGTCCACGTCGTGCGCGTGCCTCCCTTGGCACGTTTCGCGCGATGCACGTCGTCCTCGTACGGTTCTGGATCTATCCTTTAATTCTTCGTCTCCGCCTCCGTTTCCGATCCGATTACAATTTATTTACAAAAAAATAAATAAACCTAGATCTAGACTAGTCTATTACATTTGATCAAATCAAACAAATCATAATCTACTCGTGGATTTTCTCACGAGGCAAAACGAATTCGAGCGAATCGAATTAAAAACCACAATTTATATGCATGCATAAATAAACACATTAAATTCCATGACAATTGGATACCTGCAAAAAAGATCTAGCAATTCTACTATCCAATTTCAAATTTAATGAAAACGAATTAAATTAAAATTTAAAATTGAGCCTCGAAACCGAGGCTCGTACCGATTGTTGGGGAATTAATTGGGCCGGATCTATTAGGGATGAATATTTAAATACAAATTTAATTCTAACAATTATTACTAGCATGAATTAATCCTATATTAATTCAAATAATAATTCAACAACAAATCATGCATATAAACATTCACATAAATCCTACGCATGCGAATTGCTATGGGTTTACGTGAACTAACCTCTTCGAGTGACAATGGTCTCAAATCGATTAAACACACAATTAAAAAGCCTTCCCAAGTATTCCCTAGTCCTTGCTCGACAATCCGGTGGAAGGATGCTCGCGAACAATTAACAAAAGGAAAAATAAACTTTGTTGCACCACCTTTGTGGATTTACTAATTTTTCCAGCACATGGAATTGTACTTGGGAATGAAAGAATCATCCCCTATTTATAGATGGGGTAGTGGTCGAAATTTTGGGAAAAAAACAATGTGGGAAAATCTTTTCTTGATCTCCAAGAAATCTTGAATATATCTCCTATATTCTTTTCTCCATAATTAGAATATTCCACAAAAATCCCACCTCATCTTGTTATGGTAAATTTTCGAAAATTAAGAGACAAGATTCCAAGATTTGGATCTTCTTGAATTTATGAGTATATACTTGTATTCCAAGAAATACATATCTACCATAATATCTTTTCAAGAAAATCTTTCTTGCCCTTTATATTTCAAAATTTTCGAAATTTACTATATGAATAACCAAGTGGGAGATTTCTTGAATTTAATGAGATAATAATTCCAAGAATACATATCTTCATTCCATAACAAAATTCAAAGAAAATCTTTCTCCCCTTTTATCCATAATTTTTTAAAAAAAACAAGGAAAAAATAAGCAACAAAATTTATTTTATTTTTTAAACACCTTTTTTTAGTTATTGGACTTTATGTTGGGCTACTTAGGGGGCCTTTAGGAGAATTAAGATTGGACCTTCCAATGGATCTTGAATTATCAATATTGAGCCACAATATTATTCAAGCCCATAAATATTAATTAATCCCACTACATAATTAATATTGCACTATCCATCTTAACCCATATTACAGTCAATATGGCTCCCGGTTATTATTTCCGTGTTTAAGATTATCTAGCCCATTAATTAATTCAAGCCCTTTGAAATAGCTTTCCATTAATTAATATCTTTTGTCCTTGGTTAAAACAGTTCAACATTATTATCCATATCTGAAAACTAGTTCCACTTCCAAGATTTGGTATGATAAATCTTATGAACCTCCCAAGGGGCAAATCTAACAAAAGCGTACTTGCACACGATTCTCCGTATTAAATCTTAGCAATCGCGTGTGACCAATAATATTGCCCAAGATATAAAGTATTGAATCTAGTTGATTCTCTACCCGTGATAAGTCAAAGCAATAGTTACCAACCACACGTGATCCTATTTAAGGGGCGAAGATTAAGAAATAACGAACCACCGAGGTCTAATTCTTCCTTGTTCGATTCGAAGAATTTGTCCTCCTCAGAGGTCCTATTCAATTCATCGGTCATGCACTAGTGTAATCTCTTGGTCAAGACAAGCCAATCGAGCCTTACACTTCAACCTTTCACGATGGATTGTTCATTTCCATCTAGGTCGTGAATGGTGTACTTTTTGTTACAAGGACCTTATTAATTTAATCTTACGTGATCCGGTATCACTAAATTAACTACAATGTAACACGTACTATTTATTGAACAGTTATGCAGTAAATATATGTAACATTCGATGATATTTAAAGCATCAGTGATAAACAATTTATTTCAGTAAATAAGTCCAAAATTCAGTTTTGATTATACAAAGTAAAAGCATACTTTCCAGTATAATCCCAACACTTGATAGATATGTTTGGACCTATTAGTACTTCTTGCTATTATTTTGGACTGGAAAGTCTCTCACTCATTTAATTTTTGGACCTCTTTCTAACATTTATTTAAGAGTAGGTCTAGTGTGAAAATTTTCATGTATGAAAATCTATAAAATTGCCCTAAATCAACCATCTACATCCTAAAATTTAAATAATGAACCCTAAATTATGACCTATATGGGCCGGGTGAACCATGAATCACTTGGGCCGAGTGAACCATGAACCACTCAATTATGTCTTACCTTCACCAATTGCAGAATTTGGTTGTAAATTAAAGTTTTTTCATGTATGAAAATTTTCATACTAGACTTTATCTTTATTTAAAGGTAAACATTTGGAATCTAATTCAAACCTTGAGTATGTAATCTAAGGACTAAAAATACAATAATTAAATAATTTAGAGAGAAAACATCCTCGAAATTCAAATTCTAATTTTCTTGTGAACATATTTTCAATATTTCTTCAACCCCACATATTCTGAGTTCAATTCAAACTTTAGAGCTTGTAATCTAACCATTTTATTATGAATGCCAAATGCTTGAGAGGGATTCTCATGTTGTTTGAAATTGCCTCGGGGTTGAAGGTCAATTTTCATAAAAGTTCCATTCATGGTGTGCATCTTAGTATTCAACAAGTGGAAAATTTGGCCGAAGTCCTTTAGTGTAAAATTGGTAAGGTCCCATTCACCTACTTGGGACTTCCAATTGGAGCTAACTTCAGGAATCTTGATGTTTGAAAACCGTTAGTGGAGAAATTTCGTCGGAAGTTGTCAGGTTGGGAAAAACAATATCTATTGTTTGGCGGTCGACTTGTACTTTTGAACTCGGTCCTCTCAGCTCTGCCAGTTTACTATCTCTCCTTTTTAAAGCCCCTGAGTGTATTATAAAAGCCATTATTAAAATTCAAAGGGATTTCTTATTGGGGGGAAGAGGGTCGGGTCGTAAGATAACTTGGGTGAGATGGTGTCTTATTTGTCGGAGTAAGTCTAGAGGGGGGTTAGGAGTGAGGGATGTTAGAGATTTTAATTATGCATTGTTATGTAAGTGGTTGTGGAGGTGGGTGTCGGGGGAGAAATTTCTCTAGGTCAGAGTCATTGAGTCTAGGTATGAATCTTTTAGATGGGTGTCAGAGGTCAGTGGGGTCAGAAAAAATGGTCCTTATGGTGGAATGACTTGCATGAACTTTGGTGGAGTAAGATGGGGTGTTTGTTCAGGGTGAGTTATTGTTGTCTTTAGGGAATGGGAGTAGTATTAGGTTTTGGCTAGACCCGTGGGTGGAGGGGTGTGGTAAGTTATCGGTTAGATTCCCAAATCTATTTGAGTTGTCGTCTCAAAAGGATGAGGTGGTTGGGAGAGTGTGGGACTATGGGAGGGAGTCGTGGGTGTTGCAGTGGGAGCGAGAGCTTAATGCTAATGTTTATTTTGAGTTCGTGGATTTATGGATGTTGATTTTCAGGTACAAAGTTAAGATGAACGTGGCAGACACCTTGTCTTGGCGGAGTTCGAAGATCGGTTCTTTTTCCACAAAAGCAATGTATGATGTCTTGGTGGAGGCGGTGGACGACGATGGTACATTTATTTTTCCTTGGCATAAGTTGTGGTGGAAGGCGATTCCGTCTAAAATCTCATCTTTTGCTTGGAGAGTTATTCGTGAAAGAGTCCCTACGAAAGATAATCTTATGGTTCGGGGGCTTGTTGATGGAGTGGGGTCGGGCTCTTGTTCTTTATGCCTTGGACCACTCGAATCCTCAAATCATTTGTTCTTCTCGTGTCCGGTGGCTCTCATCGTCTGGCAGGCTATTTCATCATGGCTCAACAGTCCGTTATTGTACTCCTCCTCTGCAAGAGCTCACTTCTATGACTTTGTTGAATCCGTGAGTGGCATGGTCAAGAGAAATTTTTTTGGGCTCATTTGGCAGACTACTGTTTGGAAGATTTGGAAAATTCGGAACATACTTATTTTTAAGGATAGTTCGTACACTTTAGATGAGCTGATTGATGGGATCAAGTTTTGTTCTTGGAAATGGATTAGGTCTCATTACCCGCTTTCATTTGGTGCCCCTTTTCATGCTTGGGACCTACACCCGTTAGAATGTATTCCGGCTAATTTGTAACTTGTATTGATCTGGGTTCGAGTACCCCTTGTACTCAGTTAATGGAATTTTATTTTTACCTTTAAAAAAAACAATTTTATTATGAATATAAGAAATAATTAATTTGCAGAAGGAGGCGTTCTAAAATTTTAAATTCAAATGTCCATCATTTATGTAGGAGAACATATTGGAAATATAATAAAAAATTGAAACTTGTAATAAATGCACAAATATTAAATATTAAATATATTTAATTTAGAGAGAAAAACACTGTCAAATTTGAACTCAATTTTGAACTTTTAAAAGTGTCATCTCCAAAAAAAATCGAACTACAAGAGAGTTATGTTCGATTATTGCAAGTACAGAGGATGTCGAGCAGCCCAACCACAAATTTTGATGGGGCGTCTCTAAAATATATGTGAACATTTATGTTGTTGATGTGGAAAGTTTGTTGAACAATATGTTGACAATATTTCTGACAACATCTAAATTTGTCTTTTTTCCTAACACTAACTCCTTTTTATATGTTGTTCTCAATGTCTTTGAATGCAGAATGACGACCTAGAAGGATCCAAGTCATGTGGTTGCGGTTTCAAAGAGTGAGGTATTGAGTGTGTAATGCCCCGAATCCAGAATGAAGCTCTTGCGACTTAAACACTCTAAATCCGAGTTGTCAATTAAGAAACCGTAAAACCTGAACTTAAAAATTTCTTTTTAAAATATAACGACAACCATAAGTATTATGTTTTGCAACGAAAGAACCTAATCATAAACATTAATTGAGATGAAGAATGTGGAAGGGCCCTTAATTTAAATTGCAAGATATATATTTATAAAGGTGATATTTATAAAAAAAGTAGTGTACATTATACTTTATCAAGTAAACTTAAAGGGATTCCTCGACATAATAATTAAACTATTTTAGGAGATGATTACACATTCATTGAAAATCTTTATTAGGGAAACTCTGTGTCACTGCTGTAGCTTCGGTCCCTCTCAATCAAAACCTTTTAACTTTATAGATAAGTTAGAAATGTTTTGAAATCCTATTGGAAAATAACTCAAGTTGCAAGGACATCCCAAGTATCTGGTTCGAAGCACTTCACCCAGTACGCATTCTTTTTTTCGACGACAATCGATGGTCGTCCCGGGGTCCGATCGTTAAATTATTTGAGAGTTTTTACTCTCCTCGTCAAGGGCTTTCAGTAGGTACCAGAATTAAAACCAACTGTGTGGCTGTGCGACAACGGCGTTTTCAAATCGGGTAAGATTCGAATCTTTAAATTGCAAATAATGTCAAATGGAAAGTCCTATGAAATAATAAAGTGACTTTTAAGGTGGGGTATGATAGTCTTACCCCCCTTCTCCTCTGTCATACGCATTTCTTAAAATTATTTTATCATTTTAGATAGTAATAAAAAACTCACTCGCTAAAACACGAGTGGAACAATAACTGTGCAAAGTCTTTCGGGACGGAGGTAGTAATATGCAAGTATTGTGTAATTTAACTAAAATATCTTGTATGTATGTATAAGAGTGTATATATTATTTTCGGGTGCAAACATAGTATTTTAATGCTTTTATTCCTAATTTGTTGTTTATGCATTAAAGGGTCCTACTAAAAACAATCAAGGGCCAAAGCGACTCTCGGTGGAGGCCTTTAACTAACTGGCCTATTAGCTAAATAAATACTCTCAATCCAAAAGAAGGCTAGCTCTTATATGCATCTAAGTGCATTCATAGTGCATTTTAGAATTGTGCAACTTGTTATGCTGAAAGATGCAATTTATTTATACTGAAATGTGTAATTATTTTTCTATATTAATAGTTGCACGGTTCAGTGTAAACAAATTGTACCTTTAAATATAACAAGTTGCACGGTTCTAAAATGCACTATGAATACACGGTGCACCTGGATGCACATGAGACCCACCCCTAAAAGAATAATAAATGGACCCTCAATTCGAAAGAAAGTTAATAAATCTCAATCACAAATACAATACTAACACACCACTATTGTTCTCGTAATCCATATGCAAAAGACAAAGTCTTGGGTACAAATTTGTATGTATACAAATCTTTAATTTTGACCAAAACTTCAGGGTTTGAACTCGGTATCCCAAGAGCGAGATAGAGAAAGCTTGACCACTAGGCTACACAACATTATGTTACAATATTGAATTTTTCGGTATATATATCTGTATTTGTCTATTTTAATTAAAATTTATATTTAACAAAGAAAATTTTAAATTAATTAAAAATGTATATTTAATATAGAAAAAAAGGTCAACCACTTTACCTACATTGGTCGAACCTTACCACTACACTACAAATTATTAAATAATTTAAAATTGAGACATTTTAAATAATAAACTGTGTTTAACAATTTTAATTAAGTATATATATTTTAATTATTTGTAGATTATATTTACAATTGATTGATGAATGAAAAATTGAGTTAACTCTAGTTGATTCAAGTATATAAGGATTTTTTTTTATTATTGCTTCTGCTTACAAATTGTATCGTATAATACATTTAAAATTATATATTTTATTGTAATATTGTTATATTTTGCATCTAATACTGTTTCGTTTTGATTAGATACTCTTCATAAAATACCTTAATTTTCTTTATGTTTTGAATGTTCGTTTTTTTTTTTTGTAATACTAATATATTTTTGCATGTAATACTGTTATCCTTTGTTTGTATATCTTTTATGTTTTTTTTTGTAATACTACTTCAATTTTCTATTTGAAATTAAAATAGAAGGCTGTTGATTATGAATTTTAATACCGCTTCAACTATACATTTAATATATTTCAAATTTCTATTTTTTTCTTATTTTGGATGTAATACTTTATATTTTAAATTCATAATAAACAATCATTAATGTCTTTTGATTTCAAATAAGAAATTGAAGCAAAGATTACAAGCAAAAAATATAATAGTATTACAAATTAATAATAATAAAAAGATACATGCAAAAACATAACAAAGATACAAAAAAAAACATAACGATATTATAGTCTAAATATAAGAAAAAAATAAGATAAGTTATGAAGGTTATCTAATCAAAATAGAAACAAAGATTAAATGCAAAAACATAAAGAATATTATAATAAAAAAAAAATTTTAAATGAATTGTACATACAAATTTGCAAACATAAGTAATAATAAAAAATGTTTCCTTATATATTTGAACAACTAAATAACTAATTAATTTTACTTTTCATTTACCAATCAATTGTGAATATAGCTACAATTAATTAAAATATTGTCAAAAGTTACAATTTTCTTTACTAAATTATCAAAAGTATTACTAATATTCACTTAACATAAAATATTATATCGAATCGATGCCAAAATTGATCTTTTATATTTTATACTAACATTATAATAAAGTAAAGTTATACTATTAAAATATATTATGCTTTTTATTGAGTTGCTTATCACTAGCTTGAAGAAATAGATTGTATATTATTAATTAGACTTCTTTTATTTTCAACATTTATTAAAAATTAATATAACCTTATAGCTAATCAGATTTCCAGCTCGGTGTCTGAAATCAACGTAGGATGTCGGGTATTGAGTGTTCATGAGCTGCCAGAGCTTGGAGTTTGTTTTGAGTCCTTTGACCACACCTAGAACCTTGGCGTCGTAGCCCAATGTCTCCCATTTCATGATTAATTTATCGAATCGGTCAATATATACCATATCGGTCTCCTCCTTACCTTGCATGATGTTTGCTAGGTGTTGATTTGTAGTGGGCGACATTATGGTCGTGAAATGACTAAGAAAAAAAATTGCACCAATTGATGGAAGGATTCTATTAAGGCCCGTAGCGAGAGTTGAACCACCTATAGACACAATTAGCCCAAGGTAAGTGGAAATGAATTTGCGACATTAGGTAGCATCTCAGAGCCCCCATATTGGATATCATGTAAGAGGAGTATTTTCACGATGTGAGTCGGAGGATCGATCTCCCCCCATTGTATTGTGAGATTGAGTTCATTTGTGAGCTTCAAATTGACCTCAAGGGGAAATAGGACATCCTATCTATTAGAGGTGCAATTTAAATACAAATTTAAATTATTTAATTATTACTAGCATGAGTTAATCATATATTAATTCAAATAACAATTAAATAGCAACAACATATCATGTATATAATAAAGCCAATAAATCCTACACATGCATATTTCTAGGAGTTACGTGAAGCGTACTTTTTGCCGAATCAAAGGAGACAGATGAGCAACGGTTCAACGAACACACCCAAAGTCCTTCTTTAGTATTCACACGGTCCTTGTTCAACACTCCTGTGGTAGGAAGCTCGCGAACAATTAGCAAAAGGGAAAAGAAAAATATTTGACACCACCTTTGTGGATTTCTAATTTTTCCAACACATGGAATTGTGTTGAGGATGAAAAATTCATCCCTTATTTATAGAGACCAGGGGGGAGGGGGGCGAAATTTTGTGACTAATTAGGGTTATGAAATTTATTTGTATCTTCCCAAGATACAATCTTGAATATATCTTGTATATTCTATTTCCATAATAATCACAAAATATCTTTTATTCCCCAACACTCTATAAATCTTCGAAAATTTCATTAATTAAAAGGGAAAAAAGAATCTTTGACTTTTCTTGAATTTATGGGATAAACTTGTATCTCAAGAATACTTATTCCATAAAATCTTTCCAAGAATATCAAGAAATTTTTTTCTCTCTCTCTTCTTAATATTTTCGAAATTATTGGAAAAATAAGGCAACAATATTTCTTTTATTTTAAGCACCTTTTTCAGTTATTGGACTTTATCTTTAGGCTACTAAAGGAGCCTTTAGAAGAATTAAGATTGGACCTTCCAATGGACTTTGAATATTCAATATTGAGCCACAATATTATTCAAGCACATAAATATTAATTAATCCCACTACATAATTAATATTGCACTATCCATCTTAACCCATATTATTGTAATATGGCTCCCGGTTATTATTTTTCGTGTTTAAGATTATCTTAGTCTATTAATTAATTCAAGCCACTGAAAAGCTTTATATTAATTAATATATTTTATCCTTGGTTTAAGAATGACTCAACATTATTATCCATGCCGGAAATTAATTCCACTTGCAAGATTTGGTATGATAAATCTTCTGAGCCTCCCAAGGGGACAAATCACGCAAGATGTACTTGCACACGATTCTCCGTATTAAATCTTAGCAATCGTCTTGTAACTAATAATATTGCCAAAGATATAAAGTATCGAGTCACAATGACTCTCTACCCAACATAAGTCAAAGCAATAGTTATTGATTTCACACGATCCTATTTAAGGAAATCGAAGATTAAGAAATAACGAAAAACACTAAGGTCTAATTCTTCCATGTTCAAGATCTTGAAGAATTTATCCTCGTTAGGTCCTATTCAACAAGATCATCATGCACTAGTGTAATCTCTTGGTCAAGACAAGCTAATCGAGACCTTACACTTCAACCTTTCACGATAGATTGTTCATTTCTATTTAGGTTGTGAATTTTGTACTTAGTTACAAGGATTTGTTAATGTGATCTGGTATCACCACATTAACTACAATGTAACATGTACTATTTAATGAACAAGTATGCAGTAAATATATATAACATTCAATCATATTTAATGAAACAGTGATAAATAATTTATTTCAGTAAATAAATAAGAAATTCAATTTGGTTATATATAAAGTAAAAAACGTACTTTACAGTATAACCCCAAAAGGACCCAAGCCAGCATCACCATTGGTGATATAGGTGAGATCGACAACATAGTGGGAGCCGGTTGTCCTCCCTGGTTGTCTATTTTCTCTTGCAATCTTTTGAGAGTTTGCATTATTTGTGCCATTTGGTTAACATCGCCTTGATGAGGCTGGAGAGATACTTGTGGACCAAGTCAGTCTTGCACAGGGGCTATCAAACTCTCATAGCCTTGCCTTTCTTGTGTAAATGAGCCTGCATTCGAGATTGTCGTGTGAGCTGGTCCATACCCCGGTGAGGTTGCTTATTAGTGAAATTACCGATCCATGTCTTTTAGTCTTGAATCGATCGTTGATTTCCTTGTCCCGCCTGGTGGTAGGTACAGAATGAATCCGTCTGATGGCTTCTTAAGGGCTGTGTTGGGAGATGAATTTAATAAAAAAAATTGATTAGATCCCAAAACCCCTGAGTATGACATGTTCAGGATAATCTTGATAGTCTGAGTCAGGTTTCAGTATAGAATAGTTCAGAAGATATATGCACCATGTATAGTCAGCATATATTAATCAGGTTTTGATACTGAAGATACTGAAGACTTAGAAGATACTGAAGTTAATGAAGACTCGAAGATAATCTTTGAAGACTTCGATGTTTCTTGAAAGACTCAGGGAAGACACAATGTTCAGAGGATCAAGAAATATCTATCTCAATATATGCAAAAACGAGGAAAACGCACATTTACAAAAAGAATAGATATTGCCCAAAACATTCAAGAGGACAAAAGAACTAAGTCTAAGTGTTGTTTAAGGTTGTCTCATTCGAGAGAGATACATTCATCAAGACAAGAACCAATAAGAGAAGACAACAACATGCTTTTCATCGACATCGACAATTATAAAGCGACATGACATTTGAACTTTATCATCGTAGTACTATGTTTGAGGCGCAAAAATTGGTGATTGGCTACATAGTTGCATATTGCCTAAAACATGCAAGGAGTATTCAAACCCTAAAAATATGCTTCATCAATAACCATAAGAGGAAACTCTTGATGCTTTATCTCTTCCAATGGATAGTTTTTTCAAAGAGTGACCTCGGAGAAGTTACTATAAATACCGGTGACCTTCACCATTGAGAGGTTAAGGTGAAATTACAAAAAACTCAAGAGCTCATTAAATGATTCTTGCAAATTGAAGCACTTTTCAAAACCCTAGAATTTCCCAAGTGTTTCACATTGGAGAGAGCTCATTCACTAAGCCTAGATTTGATAGATATATCCAAAGCTTAGTAGAGATATCCTAGCATTTGCATTTGTTCTTATTGTAAAGGATATCTCACCCTAGTTGGAAACCAACCCAAACCCAAACCCTTTGATAAGGTAGTTTGTGTGTGTGTGTATTTGTTGGTAAGTTAGAGTTGTAAAGAGTGAGTAAGTTGCGGGTTAGTCGTGTAAAACTCTAGAGGAGAAGTTAGTAAGCTACTTGTGGTAGTCTGAAAACTTGTGTTTGTTGAGTGAGTAAGTTGCAGTGAGTCAGCCAGAAAAATCAAGGTAGGAAAGTTAGTAAGCTACAGTGAGTCAGCCTGAAGACTTTAGGAGAAGTGTGTTAAGGAATTTCTCTGAAGATCAGAGAGAGTGGATGTAGGAGCTTGAGTCTCGAACCACTATAATTCTTTGTTGTTGTTTGCTTTTCATCTTGCATTTTATCTGTTGCATGTTTTTCAATTTGAGCATATTTCACGATATTCAGTTGGAATCAATCCAATTGAAATCGCATCAAATTAATCCTGACCTTAACCACTATTTTATTAAGGAAGAGATTTTGAAGAAGTTAAAACGCGAGTATAAACTTAGGGCCAACCATTCCGCTCTTGATTAGGCTAGGAACGGATAGTTACCAAAATGAAATAACTCTCTTGAGTATTGATTAAGATGATTATCGATCCAAGCTTCTCGGGATCTCGATAAAACTTCGAGGATCGATTGGTCTAATCTGAAGCTTAAAAGGCTTTCGGGATCATTGTCTTAGTAGACTTTGACTCGAGGCGATTTGTGCTTCTCTGAACCCAAAAATTCGGGACAACGACCCATCCGATCTCGATAAAGAAAAAGTTTTAAAAATCACTTAACCGCGTGTATTCCCCCCATACTGCGTGTGAGACTCATTTCTGCCGGGACCAACGGGTTGTTACGGCTGGCTCATCTTTCTCGGGGCCCTTGCGATACTCCCTCGATTGGTAAGTTTGTTGGTAGTTGGCCTTTTTGGTGGTGTAAGTGATGTGGTCCTTTTTAGGCCTCGTGCTTACCTCGGCTTATATGGAACCCTAAATTCTCCGTCTCGACGTTGGTTTCCTTGCTCCCCATTAAGCTCGGCCTACCATCTACACAATACGACCATTGCTTCCCGGATTTACTCTGGGGTGGTGATCTCTTCCTTTTTTTAGGACATCTAGTGCGGGCCAACAACTATCTGCATCCCGATTGAGCCCTTCCTTAGAGATTAAGCTAGCTTGAGACATTTTTCAGTTTTTGGAAACTTTGAAGGTTTAGAGATTTGAAAATGATGATAAAAAATTTGTGAGGAATACTTCAATGAGAACAATAAAAAAATATAGTTGATTCTTAAGAAGTACCCTACTTCTAGCGCCAATTGTTGATAGCTAATTTAACAAGAGATTAGAATATGATGTGGCTTAAAATACTTAGGTAATCAAACAATAAATATTCAATGATGAACAATAAATGTGTCATTGAGCATTCAATGTGAAAGAATAAATACAAGAGTAATGACAATAACTTTGCCTTGAATAATTTCTAGATCATTTTTCTGGTCTTAAATGCTCTATTTATATTACAAGAAAATGAACCATAGTTCCTTTATTATTAACCCTAGTAAAAAGTCAACTATAACATTAAATGCTTGATATATATTATGTGTAAGTCAGATGTCGATCTCGCCTTGGGGTTTGGGGCGAGCTCGATGATATCCCATCTTCTGGACTAACCGTTGTCCTTAGCTGGAGGCGTCATTCATTTTCTTATTTGATCATCTGCATTCCTGTCACGAGTCTCGTAAAAGGATTTATGCCCTAGAATAGTGTGATCTTCATCTAATGCCTCTGAGGTCTTCTTGATAACAGTGATCTTTTACTATGTTTGTTCCTTGAAAGACTCCTCGATACTTTTCCAATCGATTTCCTTTCCTTTTATAGTAGATTTCTGATATGACCCTTAGTTGATTTAAATCGAGATCACTTGTTTCCTCGATTTACTCTTTTTCATAGCGTCGAGGTTAAGTTCACCATTTCGAGGTCTCTTTCTAGGCAAGCTCGATTAAGACTGACCTCCAAGATTAGGCTACAACTATTTTGAATTTCATATCCTGCCCGTTTCGTCAGGGAGATAGGTCTCAATCCAATTTACGATTGAGCTTTGAGCCTGTTTATAACGGATGCAACAGGGATATGAAAAGACGAACCTCTTTAGATTTTAAGCAATCTAATTAAAAACGGAGAGAGTACTATAAATATATAAATGTATGATTATTTTATATGATATGAGATTTAAATTGATTAGTCAAATTACTATAAATTTGTATGTATTATTGATATTAAACTTAAATTATTAGTTGAATCATTTGAATTATTAATTAATATTATTAGTATTAATGTTTACTAATATAAATAATAAATTTTGTATTTAATATGGATACACTTTTTTTCTTGAAATCAATTAATTCATTCATCTTTTTTTAGATTGCTTATTTGACTTTTACATAGATTTTAATGAGGAAGTTTTTCATTAATATTTGAAGGGAATAAAGTAGTTTTCTAATAAAGTTTTTTTAAGCAACTTAAGTGAATGAGACAAAAAGAAGAAGTTATTTTTATATGTAATTATTAGTGACAAGAAATGTAATTTAGCGATGTTCGTAGTGGGATAGTTTGAAACGATATAATTACTTTATTGTTATTTGAGATATGTGAAGAAAAGAGGTCCTCTTTGAATTTTAAACAATATAATTAAAAGAAGACTGAAATCTACTATAAATATATAAATATATGATTATTTTATAATTTATATATTTATTTGTATGATCATTTTATATTATATGAAATTTAAATTGATTAGTCAAATTATTATAAATTTTATGTATTATTGACTTTAAACATAAATTATTCGTTGAATCATTTGAAATTATATTATTAGTTGAACTGTCAAACGACACTAGGTTGGTTGTGATAAAGCTCGATACCTATGTTTTTAAGCGAAAATAATAATTGGGACCAACACATGACAAATGGTGTTGATTTTCGGAATGATGCTGACTTATCAGATAGTAGAGTTTTTTTTCAAGTTTTAGATAAGCCAAATTTGAGTAACAATGCCATTAACCAAAGTTGGGGATAATTTTTAAGAACATTGGTCTTTGTTTAGGAGGCAAATTTTTAATCATGGACATTTATATGTAGTCATGTTCGATTTGAAAATTATAATATATCGATGGAATGACGACAGGTCACAAATCAACGTGGTTTATAAAGAAATATTTCAAAATTGTAAGAAAAAATAAAATATTTCAAATTATAATATTTAGCAATGTAAACTTTTTTCAAGATGTTGCTTCAATCTATTTTTCTTCGCTATTCGATTTCAAAAAAGCAAAAAGATATTCACAAATCCTGCATTGCATTGAAATGAAAAAAAAGAAGACGATCATGTAATATTTAAAAATTAAACAGTAGGGAAAAATATTATAATTATAGGTAAAATATTTTTTTCCTACTTCATTTAACATTATTAAAAACAAATACATTTCACACTATATTCATGTTATACTCACAAACCATGTAAATTGGCATGCAAGGATGACCTACACCGAGGCGAGGGGTCATGTTTGGGGAATGAGTTAGCACAGATCTATTCGGGGTGAATATTTAAATACAAATTTAATTCATTAATTATTACTAGCATGAATTAATCCTATATTAATTCAAATAATAATTGCAACAACATATCATGCATATAAAAAGCCACGTAAAAACCTCATTTACGGAATCTACGGGTTTACGTTAAACGTATTCTCTCGGGATGGCAGATGACTTCGGTCGGACGGACTAACCAAAAAGGACTTCCCAAGTATTCCCTTAACCCTTGCTCGACAATCCGGTGGAAGGATACTCGCGAACAATTAACAAAAAAAAAAATAAACTTTGTTGCACCACTTTTTGGATTTGCTAATATTTCGGCCGACATGGAATTGTACTTGGGAATGAACTAATCATCCCCTATTTATAGGAGAGGAGGGCACGAAATTTTGGTGGTTTTTCAATGTGGGAAAAGACTTTTCTTTCACCAAGAAATCTTGAATATATCCCATATATTCTTTTTTTTCCCATAATTAAAATATTCCACAAAAAATCCACCTCCTCTTTCTTTATGGAATTTTCGAAAAAATGAGTGTGCAAGAATCCAAGATTTGGATCTTCTTGAATTTATGAGATATTCTTGTATTTCAAGAAATACATATCTTCCATAATATATTTTCAAGAAAATCAAGAAAATCTTTCTTGCCTCTATTTTTCAAAAATTGAAAATACTTAATGAATAATTGTAAGTGGAAGATTTCTTGAATTTAATGAGATAATCTTGTATTCCAAGAATACATATCTTAATTCCATAACAAAATTCAAAGAAAATCTTTCTCCTCTTTATCCATAATTTTCAAAATAATGAGGGAAATATAAGCAACAATATTTATTTTATTTTAATCACCTTTTTGTTATTGGACTATATGTTGGGCTACTCGAGGGCTTTTAGGAGAATTAAGATTGGAC
This sequence comes from Stenogyne calaminthoides, assembly GCA_037126765.1. NCBI lineage: Eukaryota > Viridiplantae > Streptophyta > Magnoliopsida > Lamiales > Lamiaceae > Stenogyne > Stenogyne calaminthoides. The sequence goes on along the minus strand of JBBCBC010000020.1, from coordinate 31,552,937 downwards.
CTTCTAATGGATCTTGAATATCTAATATTGAGCCACAATATAATTCAAGCCCATAAATATTAATTAATCCCACTACATAATTAATATTGTACTAACCATCTTAACCCATATTACAGATCAATATGGCTCCCTTATCATTATTTCCCTCGTGTTTAAGATCATCTAGCCCATTAATTAATTCAAGCCAAATGAAATAGCTTTCCGCTAATTAATATCTTTTGTCCTTGGTCGAGGAATCGGTTCAACATTATTATCCATACCTAAAACTAATTCCACTTGCAAGATTTGGTATGATAAAACTTATGAACCTCCCAAGGGGGCAAATCAAGCAAGCGTGCTTGCACACGATTCTTCAGATTAAATCTTAGCAATCACATGTGACCAATAATATTGCCCAAGATAAAAAGTATTGAATCTCTCCGATTAAGCTACCCATGATAAGTCAAAGCAATAGTTACCAATCCCACGTGATCCTATTTAAGGATGAAGGTTAAGAAACAACGAACGATTTGAGGTCTAATTCTTCCTTGTTCGATTCTGAAGAATTTATCCTCCTCGTAGGTCCTATTCAAATGATCACCGTGCACTAGTGTAATCTCTTGGTCAAGACAAACCAATCCGAGCCTTTACACCTCAACCTTTCGCGATGGTTGTTCATTTCATCTAGGTCGTGAATGGTATACTTTTTAGTTACAAGGACCCATTAATTTAATCTTCGTGATCGGGTATCACTAAATTAACTACATGTAACAAATATTTAATTATTGAAACGCTTATGCAAAGAAATATATGTAACATTCAATCATATTTAAAGCATCGTTGATAAACAATTTATTTCAAGAAATAAATTCGAAATTCGCTTTCGATTATACAAAGTAAAAGCATACTTTTCAAAGATAATCCCAACAATCTCCCACTTATACTCAAAGTCTGCTTTTTAAGTATACTACAACACGTCTCGAGTAGTCCGTGACATCTAATGTCACCTACACGAACCTAATAATTTCTCCCACTTATACTTTCAAAAGCAGATTGACAAATCGGTCTTGACACCCATTCCACTCACATGTCTCTCGAATGTATTCAGAGGCGACGCTTTGTGAATGGATGCGCTGAGGGTCGCCCTCGAGGCGCTATCTTTGCCACATCTATATCTCCTCTCTTAACGATTTCTCGTATAAGATGTCTTTCCTTTAATGTGTTTGTTTGACTTCGTGGACTCTTGGTTCTCTTTGAATTTGCAACCGCCCTTAAGGATATTGCTGAACAAATTCGAACACCATCCAAGTCCACTAAGAAGATCTAGAGCCCAATCGGTTCTTTCACCGCTTCTGTAGCGCCTACTTACCCCAGTCTCATGGTTGAGTCAATGATGCATTTACTTCACACTCGTCCATTTGATGGCTACACTTCCCAAATGGAAACACACTAATCGAGGCGGATAATTTAAAATCTATATCCGATTGGAAAATCCGAGTCCGTGGTAACATGGGGATTGGAGTATCGATGATAAATCAACATTCTATCCCGAGTTCTTTTGAGACACTTCGTAATGTTTTTACCGTCGTCAATGCGCTTTCACCCGGGTTACTTTGATATCTTGCTACCATGCCTACGGCAAAGTAGATATCCGGTCTCGCATACACAACAATGCATACATAAGATTTCCGAAGCAATGAAGCACAAGGAATACCTTTCATGTCATCTATCTCCTTTTCGTCTTAGGGAACATTTTCTTGGATAGATGGATTCCAAGTCCCAAAGGTAATGAATCCTTTCTTAGAATCTTGCATCTTTCAAGCATTTCAAGATGTTGTCTATGTATGAAACTTATGATAACCCGATCATCCTTATCTTGCGATCTCGAAATCTTGATCCTAAGGATTTGTCCTGGCTTTCCTAAGTCTTTCATATCAAACCGCTTTTGAAAAACATGCCCTACGCCTTATCACACCTTCACATCGTTCCCGATGATCACAATGTTATCTACGTCAAATTACTAAGAATACCAATGCGGTCCCGGAACGCTTTTATACACACAACTTTCAAAATCGTTTTGATCAAACCCATAAGACTTTTATAACATGATCAAAACATTGGTTCCAAGCTCGGATGCTGTTGAGTCCGTAAATGGACTTCTTGAGCTTAAAAACAAGATGTTCTTGGCCCGTTTCAATGAAACCTTGGTGTTGGTGCACATAGATCTCTTTATCAAGACTTCCGTTAAGGGAAAGCCGCCTTGACATCTATTTGCCGATTTCAAGGTCAAAGTCTCCAGATCGATAAGAGAATACAGATGGATTTAAGATGGCTACAGGCTAAAAAAGTTTCTCATAAATCGATCCATTTCTTTACGAGTATAATCTTTCGCCATTAGTCTTGCTTTAAAGGTTTCAACCTTCCCGTCCGGTCCTTTTTTCCTCTTATATACCCACTTGCATCCAATGGGTTTGACCCCATTAAGTGGTTCGACTAAACTCCCACACTCTATTATGAAACATAGAACCCATATCGGCTTTCATTGTTGTTTGCCAAGAATCAGCATCCTGATCTTGGAGTGCCTCGTCATATGTCCATGGGTCCGATTCCTGAATCAAGTCCGAGGCCTCTCTATTCCATGAATCTCTCGGTCATTTCTAACAACCCTCCCACTATGACTAGGCTTCTATTTGTGAAAAACGTATCGTTTGGTATATCATCTAAGACAACAAATGGCACCGAGGTTTGCCCTCTAAGCTCATTTAAGGTAATCTCACTTCGGGTTTTTCTTTGGTTCATATAGTTTTCTTCCAAAATCTAAAGTGAGTGCGGATGTCCACCTTTTGATCTTCTAACTATAGAACATTCACCCCTTTTGTTCCCTCGGGGTATCCTACAAAACAACCAATTCTCGACGAGGATCCAATTTACCGGTTTCCTTGTCCAACACGTGGGGCTCGATTACACCCCAAAGTTCTCATGTGTCTCATACTAGACTTTAAATCCCGTCCACAATTCTTCTTTGGGGTTTACGGGAACCGATTTGGATAGCACCAAGTTTAGAATGTAAGTCGTTGTTTTCCAAGGCATGACCCGAACAACTTCGGGAAGATCCGTATAACTCATCATTGATCTAACCATTTCCAAAAGAATTCTGTTGTTTCGCTCTGCAAACCCCATTTTGTTGAGGGTTCCAGGTCTGTGAGTTTGGGATCGATACAATCCCTTCATCGAGATAAGTAGTTCAAAAACTCATCATTTGAGGTATTATTCATCCCACGATCGATCGTAGAGACTTGATCGTTTTTCCACATGATTCTCCGGTTGAGCCTTAAATTCTTAGAATTTCTCAAAGGTCTCAGATTCATGCTTCATAAGGAAAAATGTACCTTGAGTAATCATCAATAAAATTACTCATGACCTCCTCTTGCTTTGGTTGACATTGAACTACGACATCTATGTGAACGATCTCTAATACTTCTTTAGCCCCATTCCCTTGGCTCCAAATGCCATCTTGGTCTTATCACCCTCCAAACATGATTCGCGAGGTTGGAATCGATTCAACTTGGAGACGCCCAAAGGAACCATCTTTCACCAACCTTTGGATCCTCTTTTGATTTATATGACCTAATCTTAGATGCCAAAGAAGTATTTCGCTCACGCTTTCTTTTTGTCGAAATAGTTGATGTGTTATAGGATGCATTTAAATGAGTGGTGTGCACAGTTAATTGTATAGAGATTTTCTCTATCAATGTCCCGTATCAGTACACTCATCATTTCAAAAATGATGTCATTCTTATTAGAAGAAACTTGAGTGTCCTTTAATCGAATTTTTAGAAACCTAAAGTGAATTCTTTCTAAAACTGGGAACACAAAGATAATCTCAAAAACTTTATCTTCAAAAAGATAGGTGCACTTCTCCCCATTTGCTTTAATCGCTACTCATGTAGCATTGCGATGTTGCTACTTGCGTAAGTATTGCAATAATCGTTACTCTACCGTAGCATTGCAATATCTCGCCACTACGTAGCATTGCAATGTCTTCTACTTTCATAACGCGTTGCCCGGTGTGATGAGGATCTCACTCCCACTACGTTGCGGATCATCTAGAACCCGTGAAACTGACATGATTAGTGGATCTCGTATCAACCACCCATGAATGAGAAGTATCGCCCGCTAAACAAGTTTCAACAACTAGTGTGAGAATTACCTTTCTTTCCGTCCCTTTTGGGGGTTGGAACAGCAAAACCTCCATTGTCCTCTCTCACCGCAGCCTTAAGCACTTCCTCTTTGGATTTTCCTTGACTTCAACAAGCATTCCTCATCTTACCATTGCCTTGGCAACAACATTGAGTTTATTGCTTATGGCCTTTAGTCCTCTTCTTTATCTTGCCTACCCTTGGCCTAGAGGATGAAGACGGACCACTTGCCATCATAAGCTTGAGTTTGGTGCCTTATCATCATTTCTCGCGAGTCCAAAAGTTTGCAAATAAATTAGCTAATGAGGCCAAATGCTCAAAAAACCTTTTAAAAGCGAAGAATGAAGTACCAAATTCATCCGAGTCTCGGATCATAATCTGCGCTCGAGAATCTCAAGTTTGTTCGGATGGGCCATCTATTTTGAGGACGAATCCCTTTACGGGTTTTTCCTCCACCATTTTCAAATGATTTACATCTCTCCATGAGGTGATCCGACGAGTCCGCATGTTTTGACTCGTCGGTTGGCTCATCTCGATTTTTGTGTGTCAAAATCCACTTGTGGTTTTAAAGCGCTAGGACAATTATAATTTTCCAATCAATATAGTTTCCATACATATTGTATTGACTTTAAGTATAATAACAAATATGATTAAAAAGTAACGACATCTTTGAACTCCAAATAAACAACTATATGCCATAGCACAAGTATATCACAAGGTTCGATCACATTCATCATATTTAAAAATCTCAAAAAATATGAACATGCATCAATTTTATCTCAAAAAAGTTTAAATAATGCCGTGGGGGGGGAGGGTCATTATTTAAACACATTCAAGGTGTTACAAACAAGAACAGCTACAAACCTTTAATATCCAGATTAATAGTTGGCTCCCCACTTGACCAATATAAAATTGACAGGGACTTCGAAGTATATGCATATCAATTTTATACCTAAGTAATAACCATGATTAAATCTGATTACTATTTCGCTTTGATCGAGCCCCTCCATTTTGCCTCGGCAGGGGAGGTCATCGTCAGGCGCCACTAGTAATAACCCACAATCATCTGTTTGGAATTCATTCATGTGAAACCTATCTTTTGACCGTCCTCCCAGGGAATTTCTCCAAAAGAATTCACAAATAAATAAATCATGGAGGTCAAATTAATTGAATTTTATTATCCTAATAAAATTGTCAATTAATTATTTAAACATACATAGTAATTTTGAAGTTGAGATTTTTCCATTTGGCAACCTCATGCAAAACACAATTAAACAAATTAAATAAAGCATAAGATAATCGCCAAATAAATCAAATTACAAAACATATCAGAAAATAAACATATTGGGCATAGGGTTTCAAATTATCCAATTGTCATGGTTTGATTTTCTTGGCATCCGGTGGATCATGAACAAATTATAAAAGGAAAAAAAATCGCTTTGTTTCGAATTTCTCACTTTCTTTAATATTTTCGAAAAAATTGTACTTTGGGAATGAACGAATCATCCCTATTTATAGGAGAGGGAGGGAGGCACGAAATTTTGGTGGTTTTTCAATGTGGGAAAAAACTTTTCGACGAGAATCTTGAATATATCATATATTCTTTCCATAATTAAAAATCACGAAAAAAAATTTTAGAAAAATAGGTGTGCAAGAATCCAGATTTGGATCTTCTTGAATTTATGAGATATTCTTGTATTTCAAGAAATACATATCTTCATAATATCTTTTCAAGAAAATCTTTCTTGCCTACTATTTTCAAAAAAATTAGAAAATACTTAATAGAAATACCAGTGGGAAATTTCTTGAATTTAATGAGATAATCTTTGTATTCCAAATACATATCTTCATTCCATAACAAAATTCAAAAAGAAAAATCTTTCTCCTCTTTTATCCATAATTTTAGAAAATAATGAGAAATATAAGCAACAATATTTATTTTATTTTAATCACGCTTTTTAGATTTATTGGACTATATGTTGGGCTACTCTTTTCGGCCTTTGGGAAATTAAGATTGAACCTTCTAATGGATCTTGAATATCTAATATTGAGCCACAATATAATTCAAGCCCATAAATATTAATTAACCGCTACATAATTAATATTATTATCCATCTTAACCCGTATTACGAGTCAATATGGCTCCGGTCATTATTTCCGGGTGTTTAATCATCTGGCCCATTAATTAATTCAAGCCAGAAATAGCTTTCCGTTAATTAATATCTTTTGTCCTTAGTAGAAGACGGTTCAACATTATTATCCATAAAACTAATTCCTTTTGCAAGATTTGGTATGATAAAACTTATGAACCTCGAGGGCAAATCAAACAAGCGTGCTTTTTTCCGCGATTCTTCCGTATTAAATCTTAGCAATCACATGTGACCAATAATATTAAAAGATAAAAAGTATTGAATCTCTCTGCGATTCGCTACCATGATAAGTCAAGCTTAATAGTTACCAATCCCGTGATGATCTATTTAAGGGGCGAAGGTTAGAAACAACGAACCCTTTGAGGTCTAATTCCTCCTTATTCGATTCACGAAGAATTTATCCTCTGTAGGGTCTATTCGGTATGATCGATCGTGCACTCAGGTGTAATCTCTTGGTCCGACAAACCAATCGAGGCCTTACACCTCAACCTTTCGCGATGGTTGTTCATTTTCCATCTAGGTAAATGAATGGTGTACTTTTTATTACAAAGGGCCATTAATTTTAATCTTACAGCGATGGGTATCACTAAATTAACTTCTGATGTAACTGCATCACAATTATTAGCTTGATTATCAGATAAATATATAACATTCAATCATATTTAAAGCATCGGTGATAAACAATTTATTTGATAAATAAGTACGGAAATTAGGTTTTCGATTATACAAAAGTAAAAAGCATACTTTTTTGATTATAATCCCAACGTTCTTGGCCCCTAGCCCCTTCGAACTTTTTATATATATATATTATAATTAAAACCAGCTCATTGAGGCAGGTCTCATAGTAAGCAGGCGTAAATTGTATTAACTCTTTTAATATTTTGAAAGGATGGGTGTTATTTGTGTTAGGTTGTACCTATATCATCATGTAAAAAACCCGTCTCATCACAGGTGTTTTGTTTCCTTTAAATAAATTATTATGCATCATTTTCACCATACATCACTATTACAAATATTTGTAAAAATCGACCTCTATAAATAAAATGTTGATCTTTAGGTGCGTTGGGAAATTTAGAGTTTTGATGAAAGTTACAACACACATGTAATAGGATTAATCGGGCGCATTAGGTGTGATGTTTTTTAATACCGGTTATAAGATGACGATTGATAATTATTATATAGAACAAGTGATGTATACGAATAGGTCACATATTGAGGGGGAACCTCAATATGTATAGAAATCGAATCTAAAAGTCGAAGAACAAAAAGATCATTTGAAGTCCGACGAACGGAAAAGCGAGGAAGAACCCAGAAGATTAGGCGATCTGATAAAATCGAGATAATCAATTGAAGTCATGAAACACAGGAGAATTTGAAGACACGAAGATCGGATGACTACCCGAAAGATGGACGACGAAGACCTACATCGGTAGGAGTTTGCTAGTTGAAGCTAAGGCAAGCGCACGAATTCTATCGGGTGTTGATCGGTTGTGGCCCGGTCGGTCATTCCTACCGGTGTGTGATGTTTAGCAAGTCGTCGTTGTTGATACGAACGCAGGAGAATGTCAGCTTTAGTTAGTGATAGAACAAACACGAAAAGTATTTTTTGTTAAATAAGAACAAATCTCTCTCGTATGAGCGGAGGCCCGACAATCACAGGTTGGTGTTGCTTAATTGGTCAAGGTATAAAAAAAAATGACATCTGGCCACTTTTGGCCATGCATGCCCTAAACTTCGTCATCAAATCCTACATATCACACCAAATATGGCGAAAATTCAAATTACTCTCCAGCTGACTCTTTGATTTGAGGTCTATAAATATGGGATTACTCTTGGTGTGAACCACGGAAATTATCAAAAAGCTCATACTATGGTCAATTTCCGCTACGAAGAACACAACCTTGAAGATTATTTTCTAATGTTCATCCCGTATTCTTAACCGCAATCTTATCCTCCTGGTACATTGAAATTTGCCAAATACTAGGAAAAGATTTCAAAGTTGGAACAAACAACAAATCTTACAAAAAACCCAAAGTTAAGTTAAGTTTGTTTTTAGCAAGATTTGGTTGGGTTTCTAGTTCGATTCTGTGTTCGGTTGAGTGAAGCTCTATAAATATCACATTGGTGTAATGTGTGTTGGATTAACACAATAATCTAGAATCGATTAGTTAAGTTGGTGCCCTTGATAGGGAAGAAATTAGCCGTAAATTTGGTTATCCGAACCACTATAAATCTTGTGTCATTTACCTATTTGATTAATTGCTTTATACTGTTACACACAACTTGTTAAATCTGCATACATATTACGAGTTAGGATCGGCTAGCACCAAACTACGATCGATCGAGATCGACTCCATAGTCATCGATTGAAAGCGAACCGGAATCGATTTGTTATAAAAAGCTGGTTTTTTTCAGCGCGGTATAACTAGCTTCCGCTGTCCATTAAGCGATAGATACCCGGTGATGATACCCTTAGGCGTCATTAAGTTGAATGTCGATTCAAAGCTGATTCTTACACTACGATCAAGCAAACGACAATCACACGTTCTGCGCGAAAAAAGTTTGAGAAATTCACCCCTCCCCTCTAGACTTGCCCTCCACGAAACCGTTAAAAGGACAAATGTTTTATCGGAAGCGGTGGTTCTCCGGACCGCGGCTTTGAATATCATCAGTTCTTGGAAGAATCTTTGTAGTCGCCCAGGCGATCTTGGAAAACCTTTTAAAATCTCATCTGTTTTCAAACACGTCAACATGGATAATACGCCGGGTATGTATCGCGGTTGCATAAATTTTCATTGATGAGTATGCAAACTAGCGATATACATAAGCGACCATCACGGGATCAATAAGCGGCGGGGATGATGGAAGTTCTTGAGCGAGGACCCATCATCATCTATCATCAACCATTTGTTGGAGGTGATCCGTTTTTGCAGTTGAAGTCTTGTCCGGAAAATCTGCATGCGATGGATCTTTTGAGAAAGTTGTACACTCTGGATCGATAGCGGGCACATAATCATGAAGACCATAGACAAATTGCGGAAGAAAAGATAAAGTATCTCAAGAGCGGCCCGACAGTGTGGGATAAACCGATGAAATATTATTGGGAAATGATCTGAAATTAAAGATAAGCGGTACCAAGTAAAGCGGTGGTGAAATTCGAGAAACTTAAGATGTTACAAATGGAAACCATCAATATAGCTCGATGGAAGAATCACCATGTCGGGTTAACAAGTTTTAGGGAACGGGCGAGAAATGTCGGATAAAGACATCGATTACAAAATCTTGAGATCTCACTAAGAAGTGGGATATGAAAGTCAGCGTAATAAAGGATTGCCAATATTGCTAGATGAAGCCAAACAACTTTGTTCACAGTCTTAAAGCTCATAGAGTTCGTCGATTGAAAGAGGGCAAGAAGAAGAAGGCGAGAGTCGCTTCTTTGAAGTCACATCGCCCGCATCAAACCCGATTGCATTCAAAAGCGACTAGCAGCAACTCAAAGTCTACTGAACCAGTTGGAAATATTATAAGCCAAAAGCTGAGCAGTTGATTCTTAACCCGGAAGAAAACTTAGAAAAATCCCAACATTGACTTGTAGAAGTATCGTAGATTTTCGGGGATTATCAAAAGCGGCGGAAGAGATAGGAGGCTGGTGACGGATCTCGAAAGGACGGTCGATGACGAAGAGAGATGATCCGCAGAAGGATCGCCCGAAGATAAGAAAAGAGATGATCGGTCACGATGAAAGAAGAGACAACGGTCCCGAGAGAAGAAGTGCGATTCTGTCCAGGGCAAGGTAATCTGGCCAGATTCTCTGGAGCCGGAATGACTCACGATAGAAGAAGTTCGTGGATAAGTGGAGCATGTTTTAAGCTGTGAAAGCGAGGTCATTACAGCGGTGCCCGGACGACTCGAAAAGAAAAAGAAGACAAAGCGGAACACCGAGAAAAAAATCTGAACGCCGTGGTTAGCGATACATGCGAGATCGATGGATTCTTATGCATATACGAGGATACGGCTACTCATGATGAAGGACTTTTTGTCGGTAAGCACTTGTGATGATTTCCTATCACTCGATGATCACGATGTTCTCGTCGATGAAGACTTATCGCTCTCGTGGCTAAGGAGGAAGACCAATGCAGGGTAACCTCCGACATACCTTCTTCGGTTTCCACATCGGCTATGATTAGCACTTTTCTTTGGAGAGATTGACTTGCGGCTCTCGTCGAGCAATTGTGATGATCTCTCTCTACTTGTGATGAACCTTATCACGATAGTGGAAGCCAAGCGATGGTAGGATTGAAAATACTCAGAGCTTTAAGAAAATAACATCGATGGGTAACTAAACTAAAATCGGTGAAAATTTGCTGAGAGAATAATAAGCGGCCCAGTAGAAGTTACGAGATTTAACTCTTACGATCGGAAAGCGATTAAAGACAACTAGCGCTATCAATAAGCGACAAGTGATGATTTAAATCCTACAAACCCCGAGTTTGATGATCTGCGGAAAATTACATGAGTCTGAAATTAGCGAGGATAGTTCGTAAGAGAAAATCTGAGTTTTCATGAAATCTTCTAAAAAACCGTTCATGATATGAACAACTATTTTTCAACAACAACTAATAGAAGAGGTGGGTATGAAAACCACTTCTACATCCTCAAAGCCTCGTCACGGTTCACTTGAAAGAGTGTAAATCAAAGCGAGTTTACGATATGAATCTACCAAAAAAACAAAATATGTCTGATAAAGGAAGGGCACTGTTGAACAAGCAAGGCAGTGCTTGTCGAAGGGAAACCCGAAAATGGACCCCAAGCGGTTAAGCATCGTAGGAATCATGAAGAACCCGGTTCTTACGAAGAGACCCTCAACACGATCGGCCAGATTAGGTATCGAAGAAGCTATGACACAGCCGAAGGAAATCTGTCTGAGAAACCTAATCGAGAAATTCAATTTCTTGCAACAAGCAGATAAAGGTAAATTGCTAAGACCATTTATGCCAAAAAGATAGATCTTTACCCCAATGGTAGCGTCATACCTATATACAAAATCGAAACTAGAAACGTACGAGCCCCATTTGGGTTAAAAAGACAAACAACGAAAAAATCCGTCTTGATTCCCACTCAAAGGCTACTTCAATAATCATCTGCGATCAGAATGCATATGAAGAGATGTGTATGATTATGTATGAATAACATGAGAAACCAAATCGAGACATACGATCTATCGATTACAATAAATTATTACTGTTTGTATGGATCCTCCCCCCTTAGTATCGAGCCAATCGAAAGTGCACCAAAAACTGATTTGATTGCGGAGTTCGGGGCAGCCCTTAAAGGAGGTGTACAAGCAACTGTCTGGTACATCGATAGGTGGATCTTTCGAGGCATATGGTAGAAAAACTATCTCCTTAGCTCTTACAGAACAAGAAGGCCCGGCGTGTACTCTTTGGTGATGATAACTGCTTTTACGGAGGATTGAACGCTTAGAGAATGATAGTATCTGCAGGAGTTCTGCGGAGTCTCGTATGCCGAAGAGTTTTAAATCATAACTTTATTATCGGTTCTGAATTGACGACAACGGATTCGATCATTGAGTTCTCATTGATCGGTGTGTTGGGGAATGAGTTACTGAATCTATTAAGGTGAATATTTAAATGGGTGATTCATTAATTATTACTAGCATGATTTAATCCTATATTAATTCAAATAATAATTACAACAACATATCATGCATATAAAAGCCACGTAAAACCTCGCTATCACGGAAATCTACGGGTTTTGTGAAACGTTACCTCTCGGGATGGCGGTGGCTTTGGTCGGACGGACTAACAAAGGACTTCCCAAAATATTTACTTATACCCTTTCGACAATCCGGTGGAAGGATACTTTCATGAACAATTAACAAAAAGGAAAAAATAAGCTTTTGTTTGCACCATATGTGGATTTTGCTAATACCCGGCCATGGGTGTACTTGAGAATGAACTAATCATCCCTATTTATAGGAGAGGAGGGGGCGAAATTTGATTTTTCAATGTGGGATAAGACTTTTCTTGGTCACCAGAAATCTTGAATATATCATATATTCTCTTTCCCATAATTAAAATATTTCTAAAATCCACCTCCTCATATATGGATTATTTTTTCGAAAATATAGTCACGAATCCAAGATTTGGATCTTAACGATTTATGAGACCTCTTTGTATTTCGAAATACATATCTTCCGTAATATCTTTTCAAGAAAATCAAGAAAATATTTCTTGCCCTCTATTTTCCAAAAAATCGAAAATATCACTATGTATAACCAAGTGGGGAATTTCTTGAATTTAATGAGATAATCTTGTATTCCAAGAATACATATCTTCATTCATAACAAAATTCAAAGAAAAAATCTTTCTCCTCTTTATCACATAATTTTAATTTGAGGAGGAAATATAAACCAATATTTATTTATTTTTAATCACCTTTTAGAGTTATTGGACTGTTGTTGGGCTACTTTCGGGGGGCCTTTGGAAACTAGATTGGACCTTCTAATGGATCTTGAATATGCTCCCAATATTGAGCATATAATTCCAAAGCCATAAATAATGTCCACTACATAATTAATATTGCCATCATCTTAACCCATATTCACCGATCCAATATGACTCGGTCATTATTTCGAGTGTTTAAAGATTATCTGGCCCATTAATTAATTCAAGCCCTTTAGAGAAATAGCTTTAAGATTAATTAATATCTTGTCATGAGTCGAGCGGTTCAACATTATTATCCATCTGAGAAACAAATTCCGCACAAGATTTGGTATGATAAAACATGAACCTCCCAAAGAGACACGTCGAAACAGCGTGCTTTTTACGATTCGCCGTGTTAAATCTTAGCAATCCGTAGCGAACAATAATATTGCCCCGAAATAAAAAGTATTGAATCCTACTGCCGATTAGCACCCATGATAAGTCAAAGCAATAGTTACCAATACGTGATTCTGTTTGGGGAATGAAGGTTAAAAAACAACGAACCACTTGAGGTCTAATTGCTTCCTTGTTGTTAGGTTACGAAGAATTTATCCTCGCAATATAGGTCTATTCGGCGCATCAGTCATGCACTAGTGCAATCTCTTGATTAAGACAAACGTACCACACCTCAACTTCCAGCGATGGTTGTTCATTTCCACTCCCAGAGTGCGTGAATAGCGTACTTTTTAGTTACAAGGGAATTTGTTAGTTTAATCTTCTGTGATACGGTATCCGCCCAAATTGCTTCTGAGTGCTTAACCGCGTCACGAATTATTATTGAGCAGGTTATGCGATAAATATATATAACATTCAATCATATTTAAAGCATCGATTGATAAATAATTTATTTGATAAATAAGTGGAAAATTTAGATTTTCGATTATACAAGTAAAGCATACTTTTAGGTATAATCTGACCTGATATCTTTATCGAAATCGAGCTACTCACTTGAAGATCTTGTTAAGCTGGTTCAAGAAAGTGATACAATTTATACCCAGTTAGACGGTTGTCCGAAATAAATGCACGATTGTTAAGAGTTCCAAAAGTAGCGATTGGCTTTGGCGCAAAAGATAGGTAATCCCCGAACTTTAAAACTCTTATAAGATAACAAGGATAATAACTGGTTGAGGACTTAGAATGAGGTATTCTCTAGAGATGAATATATAGCATATCGGGAAAAAGGAAAAACAAGTTAAGCCTCATTCAAAGAATCCTGGTTATCCAGCGAAGAGTATTACCATTTACTCCGCATGGACTTATTTGGACCCGGTTACGATCGATCTCGTGAGGTATAAATATACTCACAGTAATCGTGGATAATTATTCCAAATTGGCAGGTTGTATTCTTGTATAAGAAGAATGAGACAACAACAAAGATACAGGCGCTCAAGAAACTACAAAAGCGAAAAGAGATTAATGATTATAGTGAAAATCGGATCGGATAAAGGTACAAAATTTGAACTCTTTTATTCTTTGGTTTTGCATAAGTTTGGTATACATCATGAGACCTCCAATTTGCAAAACGCCTAGCAGAATGGTGTAGCGAGCGGAGAAAGCAAGAGAAACACTCAAAGAAATTTGCTCGCACTATATTGAAATTTGAACATGCTGACGCAGCGAAACCGTTTACGGGCGGCCGTCCATCTTTGCATGCCACACTCGGAGAGCAGTTATGCTCTCGACTAAGGCTCACTACAAAACTTACCCTATAGTGTGGAAGGCGAAGAAAACCTCGTCATTTCTTCCGTGTTTTTGAGTCTGAAGTGTTCATGCACAACAATGGGAAAAGTGGGTTAGCAGAAGACTTTTGAGGCCCAGAGTCGGATGAGGTATATTCTTGGATATTCCTCATCGGCAAAACTTCGGGGAGTTTTAGCGAATCTAGTTGTGGAAGAAACACCTCCTGTGATCTTTGGTGAAACCTCTTGCGAACGAAATCTTCCTCGAGCAAAGTACCCGGATCAGCGATTTTGATGCCTGAGAAAATGGATCGGCTAAGTATTAAGGAAAAAAGGATCGAACTGCGTAACGGTGCTTTTATTCCGAGATCTTGGCGATTCACGAGGTCAATCGGACCTAAAGTCTGCGACCTGGTATCCAATAAAGTCGGTCTGACTGAGGCGTTATCAATGAACACATCTGATTCGGGGAACTTTGAAGTTCCTCTGAGACGGAACCTTCGACACATGATGAGTCAACATCGGTGAGACTTATCCATGTCAAGTGGATCATAAATTGCCTTTCCTCCCAATCACTAGTAATGAATTTACTGCTCGAAGGACAATGTTCTCCAAGCGGATGCAAATCGAAAAAGAAGGACTGGGTAACCGGTCATCGGTAGTCCCAAATCGCCGAACCCATCGGCCGAATCAAAACTAGACATCAGTTAGTGCCAGAAAGTGCCATGTATTGTTTTATCATCTTTTGAGGAACCAAGCGGAGTAGAGAGCTCTACAAAGATGCAAAGCTGGATTCTAGCAAATGCGAGAAGAAGCTAGAGCAGGTTTGAAAGGAATCATGTTTAGAGGCGGTGGGCAGACCAACCCCATCAAGATGTGATTGGCACAAAAGTGGGTATTCAAGAACAAGAGATGAGAATACTGTCATAACCATAAATAAGAGCCAAGGCTGTTTTTAAAATTAATTCACAATCGGGAAGAATTGATTATAGCCGAGACCTTAACCTGCGTCGCTTCTTACAAACCGATAATTTGTTTGGCATATCTTGCCCCACCAGAGGGTTTTATGTGTATCGGATGTAAAGAGTGCATTCTTAAGCGGGGTACTAATTTGAGGAAGTTTATGTTGAACAACCTCAGTTTTGAAAAAAGGTGACCCGGTGTACCGTTTAGAAAAAAGCTCTTTATAACGAACCGCTCCTCGGCTTGGTATGATACTACTCTCGATTCTTGATAGGCGTGGTTTCACTAAAGGAATAGTGGGCGGGAACCTTGTCGAGAATGAAGATGGAGAAGATGTCCGATGGTTCGGTTATGTGGGCGACATCATCTTGAGGATCTCCCAAAGAGTTTATGTGAAATCCGGCCAAGTACAAAGGAAGTTAGAGATGTCCATGATGGGTGAGGATGGAGTTACTTTACGGGTCTACAAGTTAAGCAAAATGCGAAGGGATATTCATCGCGGCCGAAGTACCTTTAGGAGTTTATTAGCTAAGTTTGGGTTCAAAGCGTAAGGAAGCCGAAATTCCTATGATATTTGAATTCAAGATGGATCGGATGAGAATGGTCGA